>CAJDSM010047718.1:0-10058 GCA_903981925.1 Ostrea lurida | reverse complement strand
TTTTTGTTTGATTGTTTTTGGCTGGAATGTAGAAATCCAAATTGATTGTATAAGATAATTTTGCTCATTTTATAATAATCAAACCAAGAAATACCTCATGATATGAAAACAAAAATCACATACTCACTTAATGAGGTCATATATCATGCCTTGTATTGATGATGTACTGGGATGCATTCCATTCTCAAACTCTTTTTTTTTTTTTTAATAATCTTTGTAAATGTTTTATGGTATCAAACCTAGCTTGATACATTTTATGTTTGTCTTAAGTGTGCCTTATATAGTTGATATGCAAAAAAGCTATGTAAATTGAATGTTGTCATGATTGTGTGCTGCTTAAAGCATATCTTACTGCGTGAGGAGAAAATAATGCTGGTGTATAAACTTTAATGTATGTTTGTCTATTTGGTGATTTTGTTATATTTTATGCATTCCAGAATATAGCATTATTTAAACTCAGTATCTCCATAGTTTAACTGTCTTTTGAAGGTACGAGTTGTGACTATTTTATGCAATCTCTTTCTTCAAGTTCTGAAATTGAATTTCAATTATGTAATCCATATGTACATTTCATTAAATGCCATTTAAAATGAAAATACAAGTACCTACGTGTATTTTTATTGTAGGATCTATAAATAACATGTACTGTGAAAATGCATATTCATTTGTTCATTCATGTTGCACAATTATGAAAATACTCAGTATGTATTTCAAACATATACATAAAACCAAAGAATACATTGATGCAACATCTAATATTTTTTACATCTATGTCTGAGGTTGTGTGCGAGTTTTTTAAAACATGAATCCTTGGGTTGTTGATAATTTGCGATATATTGACTTGGCGTATTTGTGAATACTTCAAGTTCAAACAGCTGAGCATCATGTAAATTTCAGTTTTCTACATTTGAATTTCCTCAGCAATATATGAATTATATACTTTGTAGTATGGTTGTTTTGTGTGTGTGTGTGGGCTTATTTGTTTTGTTTTTCTTGATATAAAAAAATGATTAGAATATATGTAAAGCCTCAAAAAGTTGTGGACCTTTTCTCAGTTTTCGGGATATGTCTATTTTTTGACATATTTCAATGTGAATTTATTATTGGGCCTTGCCATATGGTAGAGTGTCCTGTTGTGATATACTGTTCATCTGATTTCTTTAATACTGTGAATCAATACATTGTTCGTGGGGGACAATGTTCGTGGATTTCGTGGGTACCTACCACAGAATTTTACACTCCACGAATATGTTTTTATTTCTTTTAACTTTTGAATATTATGTGATTTATCAATTATCACGAAATAAAATACACGAACGCAGAAATTTGGTTACTCGCTTGGCCCCACAGCATTAAAATGATTCCACAGTAATTTAAGTGTCCAGAGAACTTTTTCAATAATTTTTATACATAAAACTTGAATTAGACGGAAGAATAATTTTAGATATCAGTTTATGTTATTGCAGAGTTATCGGATTTTCAATTTTTTATGGTATCATACTTGAGATTACATGAGAAGATTTTCACCAATGGTAATATGTATACTAGTATCTAGTATATCAGACCTTTTGATTTTCAGATTTTCTATCTGACTATTTGTCAGTCAATCCAATTGCAATAGCACCATAACTTAAGATGCTTTTGAAAAGATTTTCATTTGTATGTCAAACACACTTCATTTAAGGCCTTTCTAATGTTTAGTTTTCTCCGTTTTTAAAACATAATTATTGCTAAATATAAAATGTCTTCATTATTTTTCTGTATAATAAATGACTTTATGTAATAATGTGCATTTTGTTTGTGATCTCATTTTTATGCCTTTAAGCGCATACAGTTGAAGTCCTGGTTTGTTATTTTGTTTTTTAAATTTAATCTGCAAACTTTCTTTGGTGGTTATGGGATAATTATGATTAACAAACATGATGCGTTTCCAACCCATTGTTACAGAAGAATGATAGCTGAGAGTAAAAACTAAAGTTTGTTCGTAGGAAGTAATTATATGTTTGGGGTTTTATTTATTAAGCATTTATTTGTACGTCTTATCAAATACGTTAGTGGTATCTCTCGTACTTTCTGTATGCTTGATATATGTACTGTGTATGATCATTAATGGTTGTTGATGAATGAATATACAATGCAGAAATCATAATGTTATAAAATTATCTAGTGATATAGATCTAAGCAATATTTAATTGAATAACTGGGGTTTTAAAAATCTGATCAAAGTGTAATTTTCATATTTTTTTATGAAGTCTCGGTCACAGTTGTAAATATATAAACCCAAGAATGAGATTCATAGATTTAATAAAGGAGGGGGGGGGGGGGGGGGGGTAAATTTGATGTTTTCAATTGTCACCCTGTATGTGACCAGAATAGAAGCTGATTACATAGATTAGTCTCCAAACTGGCCGAAGCCAAAGGGGGCAGGTCTGCTCTCTGTCGCTCAGGCGAGCAAGGGGCAAGGTTGCTCTTCAGTCGGCGACAAGGGGGCCAGGTTGCTCTTGTCAGTCAGCGGCAAAGGGGGCCAGGTCTGCTCTCTGTCAGTCAGGGACAAAGGGGGCAGGTCTGCTCTCTCGTCAAGTCGGATCCTGTTTCCGCTCTTTTTTCTTCATGTTGCAGAATTGGGTACAGTGCTGTACCATGAAGTTGTTCTGGCCATGATTATTATATGGCACAGGATTGCATGAGTGTGGGTCAATTTTATGAGTTTGGCTATGCTCAAATGCCTAACCAGGTAGTATTTTCTTTCAAACTAGCACAGGCCTCCTTAGGCCAGGGGGCATCAATCAAACAATTTTATAGGTGTCATTATTCACTAAAGCAAACGGGAGATAAATGTGGCAAAAGTAGTAGTTTGCCAAAAGATCTTTCCAGAACCTAAGTAGCTATATTGGTCGATTAACAACTGCTTAGATATAAATTAAGTTGTTCGAGACATAGCTGTGGTATGGTCAGAGGTGAGGTTGAAAAGTGCTAAGTGAGTCTCATGAGATTATATTGAGTTCTTAGCTCCTGACTTTTATTAGCTCACTGAGCGAAGGCCACAATAGGGTAATTCAAAGTTTTTCATAAAAAGTTCTCAAGATCACTGGGTCAATTTTTAAGGAACTTAGTAAAATCATACTTGGGTGAAGGGATTCAAGTTTGTTCAAATGAAGAAGACATTGGAAAATAATGTGCGCAGTCATTACATGTTATTCTTAGACTATTTAGATAAGTTTTTCATTATAATGTATAGTAGATTCTAAATGGCAGATTTTTCATTATTTTATAACAGTGATATATGATCTTGTGACCTTTGGCTTACACAACAGCTAAGGTGGTTATTGGTATATATAAGTGTTGGGGCATAGCCTGTTTATATGAATTCATCATCAGTTTTGATGTGATACTTTTGACACAATGTGCGGGGTGAAATTTCAAGGAATAAAGATAAAAATTCCTTTTAAATTCAATTAGCTGAGCAAGGCAAGGTCATCAGGTGAGCGATGTGCCATGGGCTCTTGTTAATATTGGATTTGATTATCTTTCTCATAAGCTTCTGTATCTGTTATTGTTACGTCGAGAGACAATTTCTTGGCATATAATTCAATGGAAGCAATATCTAAAATTTGTCTATTATTTTAAAAGATCTGTCATGTATGATTTTTAAACTGTATTGTTGACATGATCATTTTATGTTCAGAAAACGGCCTCCGTAGCCAGGTATTAACATATCACAGAGAGAAAATTTTCAGCTTCTATATGAATATCTTTAGATTCCAGTTGATTCTAACAATGAGTTCGAACAAATAAGAAGTGCTTTTCATTTCTTAAAATGAATATTATCAAATTAAAAAAATAACGAAGAGGCCATTGACCATAACAACGAAGTTCCTAAGCATAAACAAGCTTCAAGTATCTAGCAAAACTTACAGCAATGATCAGAAACAAATCAAAGGAACACTACAAAACTTATAATAACTCCCATTGTTGAGGCCAGGGCATCATTTTTAAAAATTAAACTAGAATGCTTGTGCAGTTTTTGGATGAAATTGGACACCAAGTGGTTTGGAGTTTAATGTTCCCCCCCTTTGGTGGGGAGACATTGTTTTTGGCGTCGTCCAAAGTTTTGTCATGAATCCTCTGAACACTGATGATTTTGAGAACTTGATATGTGCGGAATATATGTGTTTCATATTACCAGGATTTTTGATTCTCTAATTTTTGTGGGAGTTATGGTTTGAACTAGGAATTTGCTTAACTCCTCATGAATAACTTGTCAGTGCACTCCTCTGAAACTACTGATCCGATTTTGAAGAAACTTTATCTGTAGTCAGGAATCATAATGTAGTTGTGCATATTACTACGGAAATTTTTGATCCTCTAATTTTTGTGGAGTTATGGCCATTTGAACTTAGGATTGCATTAATCCTCATGAATAACCTTGTAGTGCACTCCTCTGAAAATACTGATCCGATTTTGAAGAAACTTATACTGTAGCAGGAATCAATATTAGTTGTGCTATATAGGAAATTTTGATCCTCTTAATTATTTTGGGTTGGAGTTATGGCCGTTTGGAAACTTAGAAATTTTCTTAAATCCTCCTGAATAAACCTTTATCAGCGCATTCCTCTGGAAATAATGATCTGATTTAAGCAACTTGATTTGTTGCAAGGACATCGTATGTATTGTGCTCATTACCAGAAATTTTGAATCTAAATTTTGTGGGATGTTAAACTTAGAAAATTGCCAAAATCTAAACACACTGAACAGACCGGGGGGGGGGGGGGGGGGGGGGGGGGGGGGGGGGGGGGGGGGGGGGAATATGTTATTGCCTCAAACAACTTAATTTTTAAAGTCTGATACATTTTCACATCATTTATATTGTTGAAGGGTGTGACCTTCATTTGAACAAACTGAATACCTTTACAGAGATTGCTTCTGCCAGTTTGGTTGAAATTGGCCCAGTGGATCTGGAGGAGCAGATACTGTACACAGACAGGTTATAGACAGACAAATTACACCACATTCATCAAATGAGCTTTCTAGGCCCCCTTGTTTGCCGAGTTATGATCCTTGAAATTCGAAAATTAATGCAAGAACTCAGTTTTCCACACTTCTAAGTCGAGCTTGTAGATATTCATATTATTTTACCATGTTAAGTTACAGATCAAATTTTCTTTCATTCCTTTGATTTTAGCTGAAAATCAATGCAGTCCCTTCAGAATTATTTGATAATGGTGGAAATATAATTTACAAGTAGCATGTTATATTTATTTCTAATATTAATTCTGATACAACAAGTGAGTTCTATTTCTTTCTTGAACATGTTTTGCTATGTAATGTATTTTGGGCATGACAACCTCAGCATATGAATCATTCTCAAAATTAACACTTTCATTGTTTCCACTTACTATCTTCTGATACCTTTTCAGTTTTGTTTCTGCAAGTTTATGAAAATTAGAACTGTCAAATTCATATTGATGCTTGCATAGTTTTTGCACATAAATGATGGTGAAAATTTAACCAGCCGCCATATAAAATAACGGTTGTTAAATCGAGAGTTTTTTCGGCTCGCCAACATGAAATTAGATCCATGGACTGTAAAAGCACATCATTTTTTGGATCATACATAAATACAACAACCTGATCAACAGTGCAACCAAGTGTTGGAATCAGCCAGCCAGTCAAAGCTTTGGTCGCATTAATTTGTGCAAATGCATTGGTGATGGTTTCTGCAATAGTTCGATCAATAACATTCATTTTCAACAAGTAACCATTATTGCGTCTTCCAGGTTTAACTTCTTGGCTCTCACTGCTGATACTTCTACACAACTGCTTTGGAGCAGACGGTCCTGGATTGTCATCGTCAGAGTTCTCTTCATCATCTTTGATTACTGAGACAGCAACATTATTGTTTAACAGGATATCCACATGGCCATGCCAGGTTTCACCTGAACCTATTGCTGTACAACCCGCCTGGACTTTCTTTCCACAGTTTGGCTGCTGACAGGGACAGACTTTTGGTAGATTTTTAAATCTGTTGTCAATACAGTATTTTTTGCCTGGAATAAGCTGGGAGAACAGATGCTGTGCCATCACTGCTGTTATTCTGGCTTTATCGCGTCCTTTTCTTTTCACATTATCTATGGCATTCTGATGGTACTCTATGTTCTGCAAGTAGTTCATAATGGCCAACACTGCTGGTTTAACTTCGTCTTGAAGATCACCGACTCCACTAACTGACAACTTTTCTATGAGTTCCATATTGAAAACTGTTTCAAAACTTATCTTTAAAGCAGTAAGCTCAGACCCTTCTGGGTAGTCAAGTTCTTTATCACATTGATTCATCAGTTCCAGCACGACGTCTGCGTTTCTAAATGAAACGGGCTTCAGAACGTTACATGATTTGATAACAAGGTTTAAAAAGTCTGTTTTGAGGCGACTTGACTTCAAGATTGCTTGAAGAAGTTTTTCCTCATGAGATCCTTCAAATTTCTTTATATAGTCAGCCATCAAGACGCACTAAAATTGTGTTTACTAAACAAAACAGAGAACCAACGAATTCATTAATTTTTGTAATCTCGAACCCGATCAAATTAATGCAAAGAACTCCCAAGTTCCGTGGAGGATATTTCGTCTATATAATTGATATTTGTGCACATTATTTATTCTGTAATTCATGTTTCTTGAGGATGAGACGACAAATACAAAAATTACTGCATTTTCGACTTTGAGCGTCTAACTACAGACCAGTGAGTTTACACCTCAGTATTGCTGCAAGGTTGTCGAACACATCATCCCTTGTGCAACTTAAATTTTTCCAAAACCCAAGAAATATAGTTGGTTCTTTTCTCAACGAATATAATAGAGTACTAGGTGATTTTATATTAAGAAATAGTTTTTAAAAATATACAGAGAATGAATGTCGCGTGTTAAAGAGACATGGACACGTTAATTCTGGGCTAAATTTTATATTGTTTAAAATATTTAACTACGTTATTCCTAATGGTCAGCATAAATTTGAATGTCATTATTGAGATATAACACTCATAATTCTTTGTTATGTAACAAGGCTCGTGCCATGTTTTTGTTTACATATATTGAATATATGCTAAACGTTCCGTTTGAAGCAGAGTTTAGTCCACTCTGAACACATATTTAAAACAGTTTCTAGTGTTTCTCACATCTCATTGTTTTAAACATACATAGGCATTTTCTGCGAGGCAGTCTTTATGTAAACAAAAACAAGGCACGAACCTTGTTTACATAACAAAGGATTGTGAGCGCTTTATCTAATTGCTTCTAACCGGACAACTGCATGACATTCAAATTTTTTGCTGACTATTAGAAATAACTTGGTTAAGCATTTCAAACATTAAAAATGCAAGTAGGCCTATATAATGTAGCTCAAAACGTGTTTAGTCCCTTTAAAATATGAAATCTGAGTCTGACTTTTATTTTATATTCTGCACAAACTGTTGATCTATTTACATGATTATTCAGGGAGACGATTTGACTTGGGGCCGATAGAGGATATTTATTGAGCACCATGTAATCCATTCAAATTGTACTCGCGCTATTTCACGATCACCTTTGCAAAATTTAGTGACCAAAAATACTTTAATCATCAGCATGTGTATAAATGACGAAACAAGCCAGTAAGTATATATATCTTGCGTATAATAAAATAGGCTAATTACCCACGAAATTATACGCCCCCATGAACCAATTTAATTTTGCCTACCCACGAACATTAAACCCCACGAATAAAAATGATTCCACAGTATTTCTTATTTTTTGAATTAATGGTAAAAAAGTGTTGTAATAAAGAGTAAGACCATTTGCCATACATTGCAAGCTTTATTGATCCGAATAGGTTTTCGTAGAGAACAAGGTACGCACAATAAATATTTAAACCTATTTTTAGCTTACATGGTTCTTCCAGGTAATTCATGTGTAATTTAGATCCATGAAATTGCTCGAAAATCCGAGAAAATAATCAGATGACCATTTCATCGTAAGTAATATCAAATATTCCGTTTAAGATAAGTGCATATTCTGTACAAAATAATCCTTTTTCATATTTAATCAAGCTCTTTTTCAAAACGAAAGTAACTTGTATTTTAATCAAAATAATTTGCTTAAAAGTAAACTGTGCATCCAAAATAAGTTTTAGTAACAGTTACTATAAACACTTGTTTTGTATTTCAGTTATCACGTCACATGAGCCCGCAATGTCGAATCGCCCAGTCATACAAAGAAGGGAGAGCGATCAACCGGTCGTGCCACCCAACAGCAACAGACCAGTTGTTCGCAAGGAAAACAACAGACCCGTCATAAAACAACAGCAGCATGATGAGAGTATGCTCATGGTGGCAGCTATTGACTTTGGGACAACGTTTTCGGGATACGCCTTTTCTATGAAAAATGAGCCCACTACTATTCAGTGCCCATACTGGAAATCCTCATCAACAGAGCTCATATCTCACAAAATCCCCACCACTGTTCTGCTGGACGGAAAGAAAAACTTCATTGCATTTGGGTATGATGCTGAAGCGCAATATTTGGATCTAGCTGAAGAAGGAAAAGATGCCAACAATTACTATTATTTCCGGAGATTTAAAATGATGCTTTACGACAAAGTCAGAACAGAAGTATGTTTTTTATTTTTTAAAAAAAGATTGAGAAGTGATATCATATTATTCATATTTTACCGCATATAGTATTCATATTTTGCTGTTTATAAATACGGCATCTCGTTTCTTTTCAGCGACTTACAACTGGAACGCAAGTTGAAGATATCAAGGGGAAAACATTACCGGCTGTTGATGTTTTTGCTCACGCCATTAGATATTTAAAAGAATGTCTGGTTAGGGAAATTGAGAGTAAAGACACATCAGTGTATGTTCAAACGAAAAACATAACTTGGGTGTTGACAGTGCCTGCTATTTGGGATGAGCCAGCCAAACAATTCATGCGGAAAGCTGCGGAAAAGGTACTAGATGCATTTGTCCCTCAAATATTAAAGTAGCATAATCTGTATCTTTACGAAAAATTAAATCCTTAAATCGGATTTTTTTTCTACACGTGTATACATCTAATAAAGCTATGCTTTTGTACGTAATTACAACATTGAAAGCAAAATAATACAAAAGAACAAAGCACTTGTTTCTAATTATTTATGATATTACCAACCTATGAAAAACAACAAAGTCGCCTGAGATGTAGACATGCGCAGTACTGTATTATTGTTTTGCGATGTATACACATGGCCTTTTTCTCTTTGTGAACAATAGTATACGTATTTAACAACATATCATAAGTATGCATGTGGTATTTAATCATATAGTTTTGCATTTACAGTTCAGAAATACGTCGAATATAGGCTATTTAGGGTTTACTACAACATTTTAAACGTGATTTGAAATTCTTATCTTCATATAAGGAGATCGCGTGACATAAATGACGTATATCTCTTTCCATTTATAGATTATCATTTAATTTTACAATCACGTGATCACCTAGCGCCGATTCTCATTGGTAAAACACTTTATAAGAATTGAGGTGATTTTATCAGTACCTGAACAACAAGTAAAGTCTAAAGAAACATTATTTTGTTGCTGTAATATAAAATTAATGAGATAGAGATAAATCTTATATTTTTTCGGGTGATATGCAGGTTATCACCGAGATTTCAGACGGTAAAACTTTTTCATCAATTGCGCATTGGATGAGTTGTTACCGTCATAAAATTCGATGATACCTGCATCACCGAAAAAAATATAAGATTCATTTGTAAGATCGCATGTCTTTGGAGGCTTTTTCTCGCTTGTTGTTTACATTTGTTGATCGAGCAGATATTGTGGTTTGAGCATTTTACAGTTTTATAATTAAGATTTCCAATAAAGAAATATCACAGTGTAAAAGTTCCAAATGATACAGATTTGCGGTGTAACTTTATTGCTGGTCAATTTGATCAGACACGACATACGGAATTTTTAAATGATATTTGATCGATTCGTTTTCTAGGCAGGAATTGACGGCAAGAAATTGTTGATTGCATTAGAACCAGA
>CAJDSM010047711.1:9821-25086 GCA_903981925.1 Ostrea lurida | reverse complement strand
ATAGTAAAAAGGAAAAACCACAAATGTTAATTGTAATTGGCAGATTGTCTCCAATCTCCATTAAAATGTTTCATGACATATGTACATGTACTTTATATATTTCCTGGAGTTACTTATTGCTTTTTATCAACATGGTTTTAAGAAACATTCTATTTGTATGTTAGTTTATTTCCTTGAAAAATTCCCCATTTGATTCAAATGACATTAATTTTCCCAGTCTCAAGGGACTCGGCCCCTGTCCCAAAATATGCTGTGACAGCCCTGATCAGAGTATGACAGCCAGTAAGTAGCTCGTATGAGCTAATGTTATCACCATGTGCAGCTTTTTATATATGATTTGATAGCACAGCAAGTCACTGGACGGCTCACAGTGATGTTTCATGTCACTATAAATATGATAAAATGTTTATAACGCAACTTACAGGTTCCCAGCCCAATGGTACAAATCCTGGTCCTTTAAAGGCTGCGAGGAAGTAATTATACAAAATAAGAAATAACCAGGTGAAATATATCATCAAGTTTATCCAGCTCCCTTTCATTCGAACAGGCCACCACATCAACGAACACTTAAATCCTACTACTGTGATGATGAAAATGACAGACAGAGCTAGGATAGGGCCCCAGTGTAGAAGCTGTCTTATGCCTGGCATGGCTGTTTTGGATTAGACTAGCATTTGATATCTGCAATATACACAATGTAATATTTAGAATAGCAATACACTTCATGTAAATATAATAAAAATGACAAACACTACGACATGTACTTGATGTAGGCTAACAATCGCAGACGTTCCCCATCTTAATCAGTTAATCTGTACATAAATATCAGAAATAGTGTTAGGTTAGATAACTTCGTATATCTATTTACGGATGTAGTATAGCAAATTATAGGCCTATAGATACAAATCGCTTAGTTTGAATAACATCCGCAAACTACACCTGTATACTCAATAACTCGTGCACTGAACATATCTCTGATATTAAATTGCAAAGAAAAATCTGTTTAATAATATATTTTTCTAAAATAATTTGCACTGAGAAGCCTTTAACAATTTCAAAAGTTGCGATATAAACTAATTTTGAAGAATTTTACCACAGTTCTGCCCTGGAAACACGAAAATCTGTGTATTTTGAAAGCTTTTCCCCCAGCATATAAAACGTTTAAAAGATCATTATGGACGTTTCGCCACCAAGATGTTTCGGAACTAAGACGTTTCGGCACCAGCATAGAGTTTCCGCACCAGACGTTTCAATACCAGGATGTTTGGCGACGTTTCGACATATACTAGGTCAGAATTGGCAGAACACCCCCCTCCCCTTTAATCCTTAATCTGCCAATGTGAAGGACGCTTCGGCACCTACTATTTTCGTACATTCGATCACTATATAGTCCTCACTAGTGACAATAATTGATTGCAATTTGGATTTAATTAATATCCTTTGCTATCTACTAAAAATCAGATAATTTAATTATCCTTTTGATTAATTCTGATTCATTTTATATAGGATTAATTATCCTATTGAAAATTATGGGAGTTTTTTTCCTATTAGGATTTTTTTTCTCCCATTGGATAATGATACGATTTTGATAAATTTTGATAGGATAAAAATCCCCCCTCCCCCCTTCAGGACTCGGATTTTTATCTTTATTATATGAGCTTATATCTCTTATTGTAACTTTAGTTTTGAACTAGAATACACTGCAAAAAAATCCCACTAGATCAGTACATGTACACTGAATTTGTTTTCTGTATCTTTGATAAAAAGGGTAGCAAAAATAGTCTGGACTTTGTCATGTCCGAAGTTAAATGTCATACTGTTGGAAGAATCTTGTCATTAATTCGCTCAAAGTGAACGGAAATTTATGTGTCTAGTTCATTAAGGGCTTTAGGAATACCAAGATTTACCATGAACATTCCGATATAACAGAGAGGACGTCTAAATTATTAATTGGGCCATTTGCGCCTGACAGCGGATGAAATGTACTAGGCATACACCCCCCCCCCCCCGACTCGTGTGTCGATGTGTTTTTCTTTTGTTTTTCATGGTATGGGTGCATTAACTGAGATCCAAGGTAACATATTAATGCTACATTAACATTAGTGCCAAAATGTATTTACAAAAATCTAGACAATAATTCCATGGAGTTTTAATAAGAAGTTTAGAACAACCACATTTTCATGAATAAGCGATGCTCCTGCACGTCCTATTGATCGAGCAAAAATCAGTAAATATTACATTGCTAATAACAAATTAAAAAAATTAATACAACATTAAGATGGCCAGCACAATCACTGGATTCAAATTTAAAACATCTAGTTACACTAGAACCCCGTGTTTATTTCATAAACTCCCAACATGATCTTGTGACAGAAATTGGACAGTGTATAGGAAATTTACACGATATCAGAGACCTTAACTTAATACCATGCAGAGCGACTACAGGAGGTATAAGAATGAAAGGAAATCTGACTAAATATTGAGGTAAGATTTTAATTCTATTCGCAGCAAACAGTTTTCAAACTTCAAGTGGCCATATGTACGTTGAAGTGGTGGCCATTTTAAAAGTGGCGAATAAAGTAGTCCCGGCTTTACGAAGTTAGTTCACCGGAAAATCCCCTGAATTTTTAAAAGGTGTTTTAATCAATGAGAATCGGCGCTAGGTAATCATTTAAAATAAAATTAAATGATTAAAGAATAAGAACGAAAATGCACTGATTACAGGTATTAAATACTTTTAATCTTACATATTTCATAAACTTTTTATTCAGAACGTTTACATATCTTATTGATAAAGAATCGCTTAATCTAAACACTAAAACAAGTTTACACTTCCCCTTTCCTCATACGCAATTTATAACGGCAGAGTATAACCCATGCAGTCACGGATATTGGAGTCCGCCCAGGGCTGCGTCCGATAATAACGTGATGATAACAAGGCTTTAAATGCTTTATTGTTGCTTGGGGGATACAACACTGATGGGATACCATCCATAGCGTTTTAGCGATAGCTTATTCTTTCTTCTCCACCCTTAAGCAAATCCTTCCTCGCCATCCTCCAGTATTTGTTTAACGACTTGTCCCTTTTTTAGGCTGAACTCCTTCTTGCTCCTTGCTTTGTAATCTGTATGGACGATTACTTTGATGTTTTTCGTTGTTTATATATCCCTGACGTTATTTACTAATGTATCGGGATGATCAGCACTCTGGGAGCTTAATCCCGTGGTAGGGCTTCCTGTTGTAGTAGGATTTCCCACTCTCTTACCGTCCTCACCATTTCTCCAGCCCAGGGGTGCGTGTCTGTCGCTACATGTACAATGTATAGCTATAACTGTCATCAGCATCGCATCCCGCAAAAGAATCCCTGACCTCGCTTCTGCAAGGATAGCTTTCTCTTATTTTTCCCCCGTGACTCTGTCTCCTTAACACAAAACTTCTTGATGGGAAATGGTTTTGCCAGTAGACGACAGAATGTCTCGTTTGGTAGCAGTACGTCAAAATATTCAGTCTCCAACGGTGAGGGGAATGTCATAAACGGGTTTTACAACTTCGTATCAAAATTGGAGGAGCAAATTAACTGTCGGGCTGCGAGTATCTTTATGTTTTTGAGGTGGATCTTTCTGTTTAGGGGATGTAGAAGGATTTGGTGGAATCGTCTGTGTTTTCCTACTACCCTTTCCCGCCTCCGTTAAATGTACATCCAGATTTTCTGATTCTGACGAAGGACTGCTAACCAGAAACATGTCAATCTCCGTAACAAGCCCCGCCTCCTTGAGTCTTGCCCTCTCCACTACTTGTACCCACTTGTAGTTGTACATTTCCCTAATGCTTATTGCTTTTAGATTGTTGGGGGATTCATATACTTTCATGGCATAATTATATTCACATACTGTGGTGAATTACTTCGTGCATCTGTCCTTGTCCAATTCCTTCGGTTCTTGAAACATCATCTGCAGCTTCTTCTTTTTGCTCCAAACCAGGGACTGTAATTCTGCCTCATCTTCCACGCTTGCTTTGAGGTTGTTTATAAAATAAGTTCTTTGAGATAATATATTTGTCTATATTCATGGGCTCTAATTCCGTTGTTTTGACGGATCGTCTTCTGCTATTCCTGGAAAGTTTTTCTTCTTTTTCGATTAAAGGGGATTTCAAGTTGTCTAACGGCTGCTTGTGTTTCTGGACAGCGTTTTCTAAATCACACCTCTGAATGTTGTGAGTGTTAAATCTGTCAACCTCGTCCCCTGTCCTTGGCTGATGTGGTTTGCGATCTTTTGATACGGACCATCTTTTGTCATGAGCTTGTCATAAATTGTTCTGTGGATTTCTCCCAAACGGTCAGCATCTCTAGACAAAACTGATTGGACAAAATTAAGTAGATATTTGCCGCTACTTACTTTGGGGAATCCAGATTTTTGATAATTTGCCTTCCAGTTTTTGATTTCTTGAAGATATGTTAACTCTGCATTTGCACGATTCCATATCATTAGAGCTATTGCCTCGTGAAGATGAATTGTCTCTTTGGTTTGCTTAATTCCTTCTTCTAATAAATGGAAATGACATATTAGATCACCCATGGTTGATATCAACACGTAAAGAACTACTGCATGTGACGATTCACAAAATTTATGACGTTGAACTACATGTATCTGTGACGTCAACGTCGACTGATTGTATATATGGACCACAGGCACTCGGCCAACCTCGGAATATTCGTACCCCATATTAATGATGTAGGTTCCGGAATCAGCCGAGGTTCGCCGAATGGGACCACAGGCACTTGTTTCTGTAAATAACACAAAGACGTCTGTATACTAATAATAACACTGCCTTGTGTTATTATTAGTATACAGACGTCATGTTATTTACAGAAACAAGTGCCTGTGGTATGGACAGAGGGTCATTCAAGCACCTGACTAGCAATGTAGGAGTCCCGGGTTCTATTACCAGTCTAGCCACAGATTTAAATTTCTCCTCTGACCACCCTTGGACTTGAAGGTCAGGGGCAAATTATAAGGAGGGAGGAAGAATGTAGTAGTTAGGGCTATACGAACCGTGGATATCGGCCTGGATAGCTCAGTGGTTAGAACACCATGGTAATTTATGCAGGGGTCCAATATGACGTCTACACAGTACGCGCTTCGAAACGAATAATATAATTATTGGAGCTATAAGAATCAAACATTTAGTGCTTCGCATTTTCATTCAGTTTGTGAGTATTTATAATGTCCAGCGTTTACATAATATTGATATTTTTCTTTCAAAAAGAATGTTTAATCCTATAACAAATCATAATGCTTCCAATGTTTTTCAATGATACCTGACTGGAAATTCATGGCATGGATTCAATCCAATTGTTCATTTGATGGGAAATTATATATCTTTACGTACAGGTAAACCCTGACTCAAACTTAATTAGCTCATATTATCTTATACAAATACAATAATTCACTATGATAAATAACCTACTATAAATCATCAAGAATATTGTGAACTTCAGCTAAGACTATGGTATTATAAAATTTACAAATTTCTACTTGAAATTGTTGAGCACTCTTTTTTTAATCCAGTACATAAAATATTATCAAGAGATAGAAATCTTTGAAAACCTCATTACCTGTTACACCCCCCCCCCCCACACACATCTTGGTGCCGAAACGTCCATGATTCTATCAAAACAATTTAAAAAAAAAAAAAGTAAATTGCTGGTGCCAAATAAATAATATGTGTTGGTGCCGAAACGTCTTGGTGCCGAAAAGTTCTGCACCTAATTAATGCACTTAAGGTGTTCTTAAATTGATTCGATATATTGACAAAACAAATCATTTTGAAAACTCTATCAGATTTTACAGCTTCTAAAATGTTCTGTTAAGAAAAATGTTGTAAATTACACGTATACTATATGGTAAATTACGTGTATATATACAAATCTAGTAAATTGACAGAATAGTTCTTAGTACGCATTACCTAATTCATTGCAGAAAAAAAAAAAAATCCAAGATGGCGCAGGATTTGACGGAAATCAGGAAAAAATTGTTTCGATCCCCTATGGTAGAGGGTGACAGATTAGCGGGTAATTATTCTAAGATTAAGTCTAATGTTATGATTTGCTCGGGATAATTGTTTGTCAGACGTCTCCATGCCAGGCAATGGGTGCGATTTAGAACATGTCTTTGTGTTATTGTTATGTCATGAGTTACAGTTCTCTTCTACTTTCAGACAACAGCACAGCTATGAATCTCATGACAAGGTTGCACATTGAGCACAATATGGAGCAATTGTACAAAACAGCAAACAGAGGTACTACTTGTATTTTGTCTTCTTAATTCGTGGGACTCATTTAAGGAATTTTCCATGCATTCCAAACATACATCTACCTGTATGCAAAACACAAGCTGCAAATCATTTTGTATTTTCATGTATTAGCTGCAGTTTTATAGCTCGTCAGTTGTAAATATTGGGACGCTGCACCAGTCTGACATTCCAGTATTTACGACTGTGGAACTACATAACTGCAGCTAAATACGTGTATATGCTGCATGTCATTTCTAATCAACAACGAAGTATAAATTTTTAATTGTCATCCCTTTGCAATTCATTGCGAGAGGGGATATATATATAGCAAAAGGCCTTTTTTTGTGTGATTTTGCATGTATTATGTATGTACATGTATCTCTAATGTCGGCTCAATAAAATCGACCATTTTCTTTGGTAAAGACTTTTTTCTCCACAATTACTATTCATGTACAGAAAATGAAAATTAGTGACAAGTGACAACTAATTGATTTATTATTATGTTTCTAGACATAAGAACAAGGCTGAAGCAGTTACGACAGAAACTGAGACATTGGAGAAGACGGACTGCGATATCCCTCAGTGGAGAAGCTGATTGGTCTGCGAAGTGACAATTTTTTTGTTGACTACAGGAGTGTAGAGAGATACTCAGACTGTACCAGAATTAAATACAGGATTGTGAAGTTGTTGCAAGAGGAAGAAAAAATGTACCCTCAACCATGCATATTGACAGTGGCGACCTTGGATTTTTGATGAATATTAATATGACCTTTTATTTATTTGTCAAAATGATGTCATTTTCTAAAAATGTCATTGAACTTTTATTTGGCGTCCAATTTGGATAACACCATATTGGTTTGAATGTCAGACACTTCGGCAAAAGATTCTTCAGCCCATGGACACTTCAGCCCATACAGTTGGACTAAATGGCCATATCATCCCTCAATATCTTCGACAGCGCCTCCGTTTCTCCACCTACGTTACTCGCACAGCGCTTGTAGTAAGACCAGCTCAGCGGATTTTCTATTATTCAATTAACGTGTGAAAAGTGTCTGGCCGAAGTGTCCAAACTGTATGGGCCGAAATGTCTGGCTACCATTGGTTTTACAAATTAAATTGTTATTGGGGTTACCCCGTGTAGTAGAATTGTCTTTCATTTTTTCTTTTCACAAAGCTGCTCTCAGCAAAGCACTACCTTTCATTTTGTTACAAATACATGTATGTAACAAATAACCAAACCTCTTCCTCAAAATATAAATTTGTAAGTTTGTGTCAAAAACTATTGGGCTAGAGTAATTCTGGACTTTAAATTTTGCCCTTAGAAGTTTAAAGAATTTGCTCTCTAATTAGGCTTCACAGAAGTCCAGGGATGTGCACGATTGACGGTACTCAAAATTGTAATCGATTACTTGGAGGGTTTTTGTGTAATCGATTATTAATCGATTACAGTCATTTTTCTTCAGTAATCAATTACTTACAAGGATGTAATCGATTAATAATCGATTACTTTGACGAAAATGAAATGTTGATATTTAACAACCAAATATCATCTCGTTTGTGAAATTCAAATGCAAGTCGCATAGAATTACAAAATTATAAATCATCAGGAGTTTTTGAAAAGTTTCAATTATTCAGTCTGCATCTGTCCGGAAGTTGCTATGCTGCAAAATCTTTCAAATGGAGCTGAAGAGGCTGGGATATTAGTCTATATGTATAGAAACTGTAAATGATGCACTTTAAAGCACCCATGGTGACCAATATAACGATTTTTCAAGACATGATTCTATACTGAATTAAGAACTCTCCAATTATATGCTGAAAATAATGGTTTATAACAGAATTCAATTATTGTACACTCAAGTGAAACCTGTGTATAATACATGTACATGTATCCTTAGGCTAATATTAAATTGTGTTGAACAGCAAACCAACATTGAATTCACTAATTCAAAACACCTTGCAACAGGAACTATAAATGACAATATTTCAGAATAGAGTATTGAAATTAAACATGTAATTGAAATAGTAATTATAATTACACCAACAAAATTTAGCTTAATCGATTAAATTACGATTACAAGTAATTGAAAATGCTTCAATTACAGATTACTGTCAGTTTACTTTGAAAAAAAAGAGTAATGATTACAATCGATACGATTCCCCATGCCTGCACAGAACATATAGATTTATTTGTAGGTGGTCAAGATGTTTGTGTTGGTTTCCAGCTGAATAGTGAGGAGTTGCTGAAGAGCAGCATTGTTAGCTCACCTGAGCCGAAGGCTCAAGTGAGCTTTTTCTGATCGCTGTTGTCGTCCGTCTGTTTGTCCGTTAACTTTTCCACATTTCGACTTCTTTCTTCAGAACCGCTGACCAAAATTCAACCAAACTTGGTAAAATCAGCCTTGGGTAAAAGGGATTCAAGTTTGTTCAAATGAAGGACCAGGCCCCCATCAAAGCATCTTTCGCTTAGCCATTGAAGGGTGATGATCCACAGCGTTTCTCTTTTCAAAGAGAAACGCTGGTGATCGTCACCCTTGGCTAGCGAAGATACCATCAAAGGGGAGATAACACGTAAACACAAAATGCAAAAATAGGTGGGGTCATTAAAAAATCTTCTCAAGAACCACTGGGCCAGAAAAGCTGAAATTCATATGAAAGCTTCCTAATATAGTGGAGATTCAAGCTTATCATGAACTCCCGTGAGTAGGCCCTTTTTAAAACTGGTCTAATATTTTAAAAATTAATTGAGGTCCCCAGCCTCCAACAGTTATAAAAGAGCAACATAAGGCTATGCCTGACCCCCAATGTATCATACATGTTTATCTGTCATATTTTCTTATTGATGAATATTCATTTATGAGTATTAAAAGACGACAGAGATCAATTATTTCAGTCCATACCTTTGAATAGTGACACATTGTAAATCCCGAACTTCTGCTCTTCTCTATGAACAAAGTGTTCAGTGAGCGATATGGCCCATAGGCCTTTTTGTTTGTAGAGGTCTGTTAACTTGTAACCTTGTTTTTTTGTTGTTGTTTTTTTTGTAGAGGTCTTTGAGGACCTTATCAATGAGAACTCCCAGCCCTGCATCAGAAGTTTGGAGGTCCTTGGTCTCCTCAGTATGATTTCCCTGTCCTGTTTTTAACATATTCCCCAAGTTGTAATACATTCATCATCTTAACAGCTTAAAATGATCCTTATCTGAACAGAATCTCTCTTGAAACGTTTTCTATCAAAATTAATCATTGTTTGCCCCATCTCCATTCATAACTACATGTAGATGTACAATGCGACCACTTCTAACCTCTACCCAACCAGTCATGGATAGCAGTAATGAGAACTGCTCTAAGTTAACTTAGAGCAGACGCAAAGCGGTCATAAAGCAGTCATGAGAACTGCTCTACGTTAACTTAGAGCAGACGTAAAGCGGTCATAACAGTCACAGAGCTGTTCTACGTTAACTTAGAGCAGACGTAAAAGCAGTCATAAGCAGTCAACAGAGCTGTTCTACGTTAACTTATTAGAGCAGACGTAAAGCTGTCATAAGCAGTCACGAGTGTTCTACGTTAACTTAGAGCAGAAAAGCAGTCATAAGCAGTCACAGAGCTGTTCTACGTTAACTTAGAGGCAGACGTAAAGCTGTCATAAGCAGTCATAGAGCTGTTCTACGTTAACTTACATAAAGCTGTCATATAGCAGTCATAGAGCTGTTCTAAGTTAACCTAGAGTAGAATAAAGCGGTCATAAGCATCATAGAGCTGTTCTAAGTTAACTTAAAGCAGACATAAAGCGGTCAATAAGCAGTCATAGAGCTGTTCTAAAGTTAACGTCGAGCGGTCATAGATTACAACGCCTATTAAAAGAACAGCTATATATCAAGAATTAGAACAGCTCTGTGTATATTCAATTAACCGCTTTAGAAACCGTCAGTTCATTTTAACATTCGCACGTGAGTGGTCAGTGTAGTGAAAATGCACCTGTGAAATTAGTTGGACTTGCCTTTTTACATATTAAACAGAGAATTGTGAATTTGTTAACGTTGAGGGAAAAGATTATGCAATATCCCGAATTGGTCCACACAGGTAAGCAGTCAATAGAGCTGTTCTAAGTTAACGTCGAGCGGGCATTAGATTAGAACAGTTCTTAAAAGAACAGCTCCGTCAAGAATTAGAACAGCTCTGTGTATATATAATTAATTGCTTTGGAAACCTGTCAGTTAATTTTAAATTCGCACGTGAATGGTCAGTGTCAGTGAAAATGGTACCTGAGAAATTAAATAGACTGCCTTTTTACATAAGACAGAATTATTAATTTGTTAACATTAATTTCGTCCAATGAACCTTTTTAATTTTTAAAGAATTGTATAGGTACTAGTATTATCTCAGTTGCTGTTATCTGGTGTTGTAAACTGACTCGCACTATTTCACCGGATCACACTTGTGTAGGGAATCAATAATTCAGTGAACAAAAAAGTTATAATAATGAGACAAATATTTTGATAATCAGTAAATGTATGTACATGTATCTTAAGGGCTCACGGCGGGTGTGACCGGTCAGCAGAGGATGCTTACTCCTCCATGGCACCTGATCCTACCTTCGCTTTTGTCGGAGGTCCGTGTTGCCCTACACTCGATTTTTGTATATGTTTTTTGGATTATAGATTACGTTTGACACAATGTTAACTTCGCCTTTTTGTATAAGATAGGCTAGTTACCCACGAATTATGTCCCCACGAACCAGTAAAGTTTTGGTTACCCACGAACATTAACCCCCACAAATTAAAATGATTCCACAGTGCTGTAACATTTGGTCAGGTGGATTTTTACTTTTACTTGCATGTTCAGTGATACCCTCAAACATTGATAATACAATTCAAAAATTAATAAAACAATACTCTTATATTTTTTTTCTTCAGTGTGGATGCCATTTAACTGTGCAGCAGCATATTGGATTGCTTCTTCTATGATGGAGCCAGGGTTGTAAAATTACTAGTTCTGAAAATCTGTGTTATGATCCAATGTCATTGATGAGGTTTGTTGTACATGAAGTAAAATTACCATTGGTGCTTTTGAAATGTAGTAACACTCAAGGATTGCTTGCCCATTGTCTGCTGTAACTGTGCCAGGGTCTGTCGAGCCAGTCTGTGGTCCATTTTATCTAACATGCAAGAGCAGCTTTGAAATTTAAAATGCTCCTTTTATGAAGGTCATTTGATTTTATACAATGACAGGTGTATTTCTCATGTGACCAAATAGGTTCTTTTGGAACATTCTAGTGTAAGTCATGGAATTAAGTTATGTTGAACTTTGGTACCTCAAACATTGCTATCTCAATACCATGGTCTTTGGAAGTGAGCTAGAAGTTCCCGACTACATCCTCTATATGATTTAATCTCAATTTCCACCCTCTGATATCTCAGCATTTTCTTTCTTCAGAAACCATTGAGCTTGAGTTCACAAGGACTGACTGTACATGGGATAATTAATTATTGATTATTTTAGCATTATTCAAAAGTAAAGAACAGATTATTTTTATGTGATGTTTATTGAGCTATCAGATTGTATCTCTTTGGCCACTTCCCACCAGAAAAAGTGCTCCGTCCCATAATGTCATTGTGACAATATCGCAAGTGTGACCGGGGGGAGTGTTCATCTGTATGTAGGCAATGTCGCCCTGGATCATGTAGACGAGAGGAAACCACTTCAGACCAACCTTCGTTAGTACGAGAGCCAGTGGCCTTTGCATTGGAGGAAGTTACACTCATTATTAATTAATCCATTTATTCTCGTAAAAACCTGGTGCTGCACCAGCTATTGTGACGAAAACCTGGATGACCCAGAGAAAGCATAGAGACTGTTGTTTGGCGCAGTGAAATTTCCGGTGGCTTGTGTGACCCATTGCCATAGCTTGAAGAAATAAGTTGGTTGAAAATGAGATGTGTTTCCGTCGTGATTGTTCCACCCTGGTGGTCCATGACGGCGCTGAAACGAAAACAAGTTGGCTGATGACTTGTCTCCTTGTAAAACATAAAATTACACCACTGTAGTGATAAGTTTCCAGCATTGCTTATAAAAGCAGAACTCTTCCAATTTCTGAAATTAAAACATTATAATTCATGGTAATATATGATTGCCTTTTTAAGAGAAGGAGGGTATCACAAGTTGTGGGGTTTAAAGTCAAGCATTTCACAAATTCTGTGCTCATGCACATTATGATGATCTAGTTGGCAATAAAACCTGTCATGGATTAATGCATGGTCCCCTCTGGTATATCCAGGGGTCATGTTAGTTCAACCTCTGAATTTGAATTCCATAAATTATATAGGACCTATGAAATTAGGTCCCTGGTCGTTATTCCTCACTCTTTTTCATATTAAAGGAAGTACAAACAATGATGACAAAGACATTCATCTGAAATTCTGAAAAGGAGTTTTTGTTGACATAATACATTATTTGGGAATTCCACATGTCATAAAAAATTGTCTGCGGGGAACCTGTGGGCCTATTCACAAAAAATAATCTGTACGATTAAGATGGAAAAATTTTAAAAATATAGTAATTTATTTACATTCTTCATTCCTTCAATTTATTTTGAATTGAGCAAAAACTTAAAGTTATGAATAACAGTTGACTTCAAGTATCTCGAACACTCTGATATTCGAATAACATGGCTTTATATTCAAACTGTTTTGGATGTCCAGTCACCTATTTTTTGAGTAATTTTAAACCAAGACCTCGATATCTCGAATCCATTTGATATCCGCCGTTTTTTCTTGGTCCACCATAGAGTTCGAGATAATGAGGGTTCGACTGTAGAATGACAAACAAGTTTTACTTGTTTTTTGGTTTTCATATTAAACATATTAGGAACGTTTCTATGCTTGTATGTTATTTTATACTTTAAAATTGTCTTGATTGTACTTTTTACCCATTTATGACATAATGTTGCGTCACTGTTTATGTGTAAGGATTGTTCATTGTGTATTCTTGGTTTTTCTTTTAAGTATTGAATTGTAATTTTTAGTAATGTTTGTACAGCGTTTAGAGTATTTGTTGAGTAAAGGCGGCTATATAAATGTGTTTTATTTTGTTATCATTACAAACTTTGAATTTTACCCAGGGCATAATGGCACTCCAGACTGACAAGCAAATTTTGATTCTTGGTCGTAAGATTTTTTATGAAAAGGGTCACTGTGTTTTGTTTGAACAGTTAGTTCTTAACGCACAAGTTTTTAATCTTCCTCAATATGATACCCATCCTTTGACAAAGATTACGGTCCTCTAATGTGTTTTATGAGTGTCACAAAAGTTCCTCCCTTAATGTAATTTTAATGAGTGTAATCATACACAAAGTTACCTCCCTTAATGGGATTTAACACAAAACATTATCTCCCTACATGTGTTTTACAATGAAAATTTCCTCCCGTATTAATTTTTTATGAAATGTAATAATACACAAAGTTTACCCTCCACTTAATAATGATTTTAATGAGTGTACATCATACACAGAAGTTACCGTCCCTTTAATATGATTTATATGAAGTGTAATTATACACAAAAGATTACCTCCTTAATGTGATTTTATGAGCGTAATTCAATACACAGAAGTGCCTCCTTAATTGATTTTTATAGAGTGTAATTTATAACAAAAGGTACTCCTTAACGTGTTTTATGAATGTAATCAACACAAAGTCTCCCTCAATAAAATCATACACAAAGAGTTACCTCCCTTAATGTTATTTTATCGAATTTAATCATACACAGTTACCTCCCTTATATGTTATTTTATGAATTTAATTCATACAACAAAACTTACTTTCCCTCATAAGATTTTATGAATGAAATCATACACAAAAGTTACCCCTTAATGTGTTTTTTATGATGTATCATACCAACAATATAGTACCTTCATCCCTTGCGTGATTATATGAATGTAATCAATACACAATTAGTAAAGTTACTCCCAATAAGATTTTTATAAATGAAATCTAATAATACAAGTTACCCTTCCCTTAATGTGTTTATGAATGTATCAATACCAAAAGTTAATCCTCTTGACGTGATTCAATATGAATGTAACATTAACGCAAACGTTACCTCCCTCAATAAGAATTTTATGACATGTGAAGTCATACACAAAGTTACTTCCTCAATTAGATTTTATGAATTATCATACACAAGTTACCTCTTTAACGTGATTATGAATGATCATAACACAAAAGTTTACTCCTGAAGATGTGATTTTTGAATGTAACATACACAAGAAGTTACTGTCCCCCCTCTAGTAAGATTTTTTTAAAGTAGTGGTATTCGCCACTAAGTTAACTCCCTCAATTTGATGAAAGTGGGGGTTATTTTGTCTGCATGTAATTATTTTCTGGGTAACAGATACAAATTTCTAATTTGGAGGAACAAACAGACAAAACACGATAAAATCTTCAAAACTAAGTTAACACAAGAAACTGAATATATTTTACATTGAACTGTATTTATTTCAGTAAAAACGGACATTGCTAAGGTGTATTATTCTATAATAAAATGATAGAGATTAGATATAGCACACTGTATGAACATTAGAGAAAGGTTGCATTTCTATTATTTAAAGTTTTTATGTCTTTCCCTAAGAACTAGGGACATATGCCTTGCAATTCAATTTTTGTTCATCTTACCCCACAGATAGTAAATTTACCAACATACACAAAATTTCATCAATTAAATAGATGTTGCAATTTAAGCAATAATATTGACACAAATGTAAACGGAGGTGACCTCTAAAATCACGAGAATTTTCTAAAATTGACTGCATCAAACGTACGATTTCTCCACACGTTTTAGCCAAGATTCTCACGATAATATTAAAATCTAGGCTCTTTCAGAAATTATAGATAATTGTTTTTTAAAACAACAGGCCCGAAAATATTCGAATTTCTAGTCTTTGGGAAACAAGAACATTTTTGTTAAAAAAACACTCTGAA
>CAJDSM010047708.1:0-11081 GCA_903981925.1 Ostrea lurida | reverse complement strand
ACTGGAGTTGATTCGATACGCATGAACAATGCTATGCGTATGAGTGACCTTTTAAAGCAAGCAACTACTAACAAGAAAAATTGACGGCTGCATGTTTAACGATGCTCGTTTAAAGTCATCATTTCGGCAAGTCTATGGTCGGCTATAAATGACCTTGTTTGCAATAACAAATTATCACTAAGTCATATGTTGACTGATTTGTTTCATACCCTTTGTTAAGACTGTCATTTTCGTAAACTAGGATTATGAACGAACGGGTAACCAGTTTACATTTTTTCGACTAAGGGGCTTACGGCGGTGTGACCGGTCAGCGAGAGGAATGCTTACTCCTCCGTAGAACTGATTCTGCCTTCGCTTTTGTCGGAGGTACGTGTTGCCCTACACTCGACTTTGAACGGTAGACCGTATAAGATAAATTTTAGTTCGAGACGCAAATTTAGCGTTTTGTCTCCTTTAAAAGTGGTATCTTTATTTTAGGCGGTAAATTAATTTTAGCCGAATTCTTATAATTACTTACTTTGAAAAAGCTCTTCCAATGATTTGGAATTATTTTTAAGCATAATTTAATTTAAAGCGATCGTCAAAGAACCTCGCTAATAATGCCAAAATTAATCCCTTCGCCTAAAATTCTGCTTATACGGTATATGTTTTTTTGGATATGATTGCCTTTAACACTGCACTTCGCCAATTTATATCAAAATCATTCGAAATAATCTTCTGTTCAGTGTACTTTATGATTACTTCAATTATTGATTAGGATTATATCCTCGATTTTGATATGATAGATAATATATCATAATAAATATAAGAAGTGTATTTATTGAGCTCAGTTTTTTTTTAGACATGACATTTGGTGCACGCAAGATTTACTCAAGATTCTAAGTTCATTTAAACTTGATTTGTAGTTGGTTGTTAAACAAAACATAAACATCGCAAAAAAAAAATCCATCAATTACAACAGATGGTGACTTCAACTTTGCAACGCGTCAGCTTTCCTTTTTGTATGTAGTAATGATGACTCGACTATGGGCCAAACTACTTAAAAAGTTGAATGTAGCAGGGTTATAAGAATCTTTGTTAAAATCATCATTTGCAAATTCTTTGGTCTGCTATATTGATGTTGTAAACTTGCGATACATTATTACTAAGTCATGATGTTGAGCTGATTTGGTCACACTTTGTGAAGACTTTCCTTTTCGTACTAGAGTTGACGACGGGTAATCCCATTCTCAGGTTTTTTCGACTACGGATCTCGTGCGGGTCTGACCTGGTAGCGAGTATTTGCTTATTCCTCCCATGGCAGCAATAACCTGCCTTCTGCGTTTGTCTGGATGTCTGTGTTGCACTCACTCGATTTTTACATGTGTCCTTTTTTGGATTATGGATTTACGTCAATGCAGTGTTAACTCGCCAATTTTAAGGGTGTATGGGACTGACGTTTTGAGGCCATTGCGCAACTCGGAGTGAACCCGTAAATTAATACAATAGGTCCGTTCGCCTGGTTGTTGCAATTCCGAGTAAATCTTAGATAAAATTTACAAATTATAATTAATTCTATAGATTGTATCTTAATTATTAATGAACTTAAGCCATAAGTCATAACATTATGATCAAATTTAAGAATAAAAACAAATCGCATCAATTTACGACTTTAATTGTTGCTTTACGGCATGTAAAACGAAGTGCTGTCGTCTGAAGACGGTTGCTTTCCCTATCTGTGAAATGCGAAAATAGGAGGATTCCAGGTCCTCCAAGCGACCCTACGTTAACGACAAACGGTTTGGCTTTAGGCCGCAAAGAAGACCGAGTGGTTAGCTGTCTCATCAGAAACCAGGCGTCAGATCACCTGTATGTCGCTATCGATAGGCCTACACATGAGAGATCGATACTCAACTACAGCCTTTACAGGTGTGTCTATGACTATCAATAAATTATTACCTCGTGTAAATCAAGTGCGTCATAGTTACTTATTAGGGGAAAAAATATATAGCTGAAATGCAAAAGTCTCAAAATTGTAACAAGCAATATTTTAAACTACTGTAGGGTTCAATTCTGAATGTGAACGCTATATTATTCAGCACCCCCCCTCACCCCCCCCCCCCCAACAGAGTCTTTGAAATAAAGACTTGTTATAAAATATGTTAAAGTATTGACAAGTGCTAATATTCTCTCTCTCTCTTCTCTCTCTCTTCCTCTCTCGTCTCTCATCTCTCTCTTCTCTCTCTCTCTCTCTCGTCTCTCTCTCTTCTCAATTGAATTATGCGTGCATCATCTGCTCTCAATGAATTGAATTAATGGTGCACATAAAGTCAAGTTAATTTTTCAATGCTAATTCTTTGTTGTAGTTTTGTTTTTTCATGTAAAATCTTTAATAAGGTAATAATTCTGCTTTAAATGTATAATAATATATTAAATAATGTGATTGATTAGGTAATTCCAACTATTGCGGATGTATACCAATGAAGGGTTGTGCCAGGAACAAATGGAAACAGTAAAATCCACTAATTCTAACTGGAGACATGGAAGGCGAGTTATTGAATTAGGGGGTGTTTGGCAGATGCTCTGGAAGGCCTGTCTAAAATGTGGTATGCCATTGGCAGCTTTTCTCATGCTGTGGAATATCCAGACTTATGGACTATCAGCTATTAGTTAAGGTAACTGTAATTTGCACCTTTCTGTTTGTATAATTAGTCTCTACGTGTTGGTACTATGGTAAACAGGCAAGATACAATATAATTTGAATGCATGTGTAGCTTCAAAAAATTTTGAAAGTATGATTCTTAATCATTTTACATGGTTGATCAATCACAGCCGTAATTCAACTTTATGATGCCTGGCCCGGCCAGTCGATTCAATATCTAGAGAAAATGTAGTTTTCTTTATCAAAAATACCTATTAATTCAATGGATTAAAATTTCATATCAGGTTTCAGCTTCCCTGAATATAGGGAATATAGAATAAAATATCTTGTGAATGTACAAATCTTGACTACTACCATTGTCATTGGAATTTTATGCCTCGCCAATGAATATGGGTGGGACATTAGTGTTTGTCATGTCCATCTTTCGTCCCTTCCATCTGTCTGTCACACTTTGCATTTAGCCCAGTTTCAAAGATATTTTTATTACATTGCAGCATTGGGGAAATAAAAACCTTTATGGCCAATGCATCATTGGTCATTGGATTTTACATTATGTACAATTTGTTGGAAAGGAGGAACCAATCATTATACTTCAAGAATGGTAGTTGATCTATGAAGTGGTTGGGGATGTAATCATAGCTTTTTAACACTTCTCTCTTATATGGGGCATATTGGATAACTTTAAACTTTGGGTACGCAATGCTTTTGATTGTCCGTTTGTAGTGTGCAGTTTTCTTGGAGAGGAGGAATCAACAAATTATTTTCCCTCCTTAAAGGTTTTGGGGTTGGATATAAGGGGGGTGGAGTATGAGAATAGTTTTTTGGAAACACTTCATCAAAAGACTCACAAATAATTTATACAAAATGGCTTCATTGGCCAATTGTAGATGTGCATATTGTATGACAGCAGGGGGTTCCAATTACATGTATTATTCTCAGATTTATAGTGGATCAAAGAGGGGTAAGGAGATACTGAAATAAGATTGGTGACTCAGTTTGTTCTCATATATAAGGCTTTAATCAGATAAGTTTTAATAACTTCTGCACATGGGCTTCATAACATTTTGCCGATTCCCTGGGGCTATAGGTTTGTTCAGGTGTGAACTCCTCTCATACTCGAGAACTATTAAGTAAGGCACATTAGCGGGAAAAATATCTTGAGAGCAATTCCGTGTCCTATGGACATATTTCTAGTTTATCATAGTCGGCATAACATGCTTTCTTATTTTCAATATAATTTCCAAAAACGTTCTTTATTACGAGTGTTTTGGATTGGATAAATTAAATAAAAACCGAGAGTTTACACATCAAATAAATCCGAAAAATGTGACGCCAACAGATACGCGCCACTGAAAACAACAACGTAACGCATGAAACTATTGCAAATTTTTAAGCATTGTTCATACAGTGAACAAATGGGAATTAAAGAGAAATTAAACATTTCTTCTTGAAAGGAATTTATCGATGTGTATAAACTCTGGCATTTTACTCACAAACTTAACATAAAAGTACTGTCGCACTTTTATTACTTTGTGGATAAATTCTCAACAGAAATGTTTATATCCTAATTCCTATGGTAATAATCATCAACTTCATATCAGACACTGACTAATTGATAGAGTTCTCTTACAGATACCTTTGCTCTAACACACATTGGGTAATTTGAACAATGTACCCACAGGGAAAAGACATGGGGAAAAGTGTGGGATGCAAACACAAAAACTTGCCAGCTGGGTAGGTTCATATTTTTAAAGATGGAATGTGCCTTGAGCGTACACAGGGAATTTAACTTTAGATAGCAGAAATTGTTTAATCCCTCACATGACTAGTGCAGAGGGGATATAACATCACTGGTTGTGCGGGATGTGTGTTGCAATGTTTGTATGTGTGTGTGAATAAGAGATAGTTTAGCAAGTGACATTCAACCAGAGGACCATAACCTTCTACATGATCGTCAATGGATGCTCTAGGGATGAAGCCTTTTTGACCTTCAACTGTCCAAAGGATCAAAGGTCTAGGTCACTACTGCTATTATGTAAAAAAACTCTGGTGTATGTGTGGAGAAATGCCTTATTACCTTTCCTTCATGATTTAAATTTACTAAGAGAGAGAACTTTTTTCCAGCAAATGGTATCACTCAGGAATGGGAGAGAACATGTTAACAGCTTTCTGTCAAATCACTGAACATACACAGTTCAGCCACAAAACATTTCCCGTCGCCAGAGAGAAACGGGTACTGTAATACAGTCTGTGCGCTAAGGAATCAACCAGAAATAGCCCCTAGTGGAAGAAGATAGCATTTAACAGGGAAAAGTATGCTAATATGTTCCTCTAAATCTTAGATAAGACTAAAAAAAAACATACTGGAAAAATCAAACCCTCTTTGGGTGAAGTACGGTGGCGGGTGATCCCAAAAGTATTTGGACTGGATGCGATAAAATTTTTACTATGTGAAGATAGAACTGTTGATTTTGCAAACTTGTTCTAGTATGCCGAATTAACATTTTTGGCGCGAAATATGGACAAATGTGTTTACATACATGTTTGCTGTCTTATTTTCTTATTGATGAATGTTCATTATGGGTATTTGGAAGATAACGAAAGAATTAGTATTATGTCTGTATCCTTAATGAATATGGGCAACATGTAAAATCCCAAATTTCTGCTCTTATCTAGTGAAAGCCAGAAGTGCTCAGGTGAGCAATGGTGCCCGTGGGCCCTGCTGTTTATACATGTTATTTTATACTTTTATCCAATAAATCTAATATGATATGGGAGGATTATCTGAGTTGTCAGTTGATGATTGTTGTGCAAATATTTCATTGGGTACCAATTATTTGATTTCCCAGCAAACAGGGAACAGGATGGCTTAGTCTGTCAGGGTGGTCTGAGGCCTGGATGGCAGAAGAGAGGGACGTGGGGAAGATCAATTTGCAAGTTTTGTCAGGTCAGTTACTTAGAACAAAGGTTCGCAGTTTCAGGTCATACATGTGATATTCCAGTAAATGTTTTAGCTCATCTGATATTCTTGGGAAAGTCGTGAAAGAAAGTCTTAAAAGAGTTTCAATGATTAATGCAGTCATATGTATTGTAACACATTACTAAGCCTGAGAAATGCACAGTATGGAGTTTTTTATAATGCCCCGTCTTCAGGCGGGCGCAATTATGTGTAGCATTTTCCATCCATCCGGCGTCCGTCTGAAAATAGTTTTTGTCCGGGCCATAAACTCCTGACCCTCTTGTGTTGATTTTAAAATATTTCCACAGAAGTGTTGCCCTGGACCTAAGAAAGTGTCATGACCTTGATGCACGGTTGATTGATCAAGGTCAGGTTCACTATACACATAATAGTTTTTAACATTGGCAGATATAGTTTGTCCGGGGCGCAACTCCAGACTTTTTGTAGATTTGAACAATAGTTCACAGAATTGTTGCCAAGGACCTAGGAAAGTGCATATGACCTTGATCCAAGGTTATTCGGGTCAAAGTCAAGGTCACTACACACCTAATGTTTACACATAAGTCCGGGTACATAACTTTTGACTGAGTGGCATGGGATTTGAATGAATATTTTAAACAGAATTGTGCCCAGGGTAAAGAGTGTGGTCAATGACCTAAAAACAAGGTTATTCGAGGTCAGGTCACAATGCAAATAACTGGTTCAACATAGTCCAGGCCATATACTTTTTACTGAGTTGGTGGGATTTGAAAAAATATTTCACATAAATGTTACCTGGATCACATAGTGCTTTTAGCATTGTCTGGACTTAAACATTTAATTGATCCTAAGGCGTCAGTTTAATCCATGTATGATGAAGGGTAATTATGCATCGTTTTTAAGCAGTGTAGTAAAGTCGCCATGAAGAGGTGTCCACATTGTTAAAAAAGATTTTAAGTTCATTAAATCTTTCGAAGAAAAAGTTCCTGAATTTAACACCTGTGTTTCGCGGAATAGTCCACTTCCTCATCTGAGGCATTAACAAACTGCTGGTCCACATTCTGCCATCAGTATGACAAATGTGCGGCACTGTAAGGATCATCTGAAAGCTGCATAATCTGAATCTGGACCTGATTACAAATTCCCTCTAGAGGAAAAAAGACATATGAACTGACTGAGGCAGCAAGGATATGAACAGTCTTAGTTAGGGAAACCTGGACCTCCTAATTCTCGCTTCCTTTCTTGCTGCATGCCTGCACAGGTTTCGCACTTTTCCAGGTCCCCCCCCACGAGTGCTGGTCGCCTCTCTCTTCCTCCGGATTCAGGCTCCCCGCCTACCGATTCTCGGGAACGACTTCCTGAGGTGACCTCGTGCCCCTGTTTCATGTTTTTGCACCTTATATACAAATCAATCCCCTGGAATTAGTCACCTTCCTTGTCTTCCGGCAGATCGTCTCACCATGTGCTTTCGCGCACTGAAATAGAATCTATTGCTACCCATGACTTAAAGCCCTACCTCTATTTGAAAAAGATAATGCTCATATCACAGTGCTTGAAGAAGTAAGGTCAAATGCTAACAAGATCACGTAAGTTCAAATAAGTCTTTGGGGGGTACCAAAAACAAAGGATTCTTCATGAAGGCATTTAATGGTGCTAAATCAGCCCTTCTCATCCTTGGTTTGAAAGATATAGGTCAGAAATTAAAATGGTTTTTGAAGTCAAGTCATCAGGTCAAAAGCCTGGACAAAATAGCAAAGGTCTCATCATAAAGCACTACTACATAAATATCAAAAGCCCTATTCCAGATTAAAAAGTTTTTGGAAGAAAGTAGATCAATTCCAAGGTCAAGGTCACGTAACTAGGGTCAAAGGTCTTGGGGGTACTAAAACAAAGGTCTTATTCATTGAGGTATCTATACAATATCAAAAGCGCATATTTCCCTTGGTTCAAAAGATATAGGGCCCAAGTTAGAAGTTTTTTTTAGAAATGGGGGTTAAAGTCCAAGGTTAATGGTCACAATCCAAAGTCTTGATACGCAAAACAAAGGTCTCATCGTGCTGCATCTACTAATGTGAAATATCAAAAGCCCTGGCCTCCTTGGTTCAAAATTTTTAGATATAGGCCCAGGTTAAAATTTTTTAGCTTCATGCTGGAACCGGAAGGTTCAAGTAGGCTTTTTGATCACCTGTTGTCCGTTGCTGGGTCGTCTGTCCGTTAACCTTTTCACATTTTCGACTTCTGTCTCAAGAACCCCCTGGGACCATAATTCAACCAAACTGGTACAAATCATCCTTGGGTGAAAGGGGGGATTCAAGGGTTTGTTGGAATATGAAAGGGACCAAGGCCTCCGTTCAAAGGGAGATAATCACGAAGAATGCAAAAATAGGGTGGTGTCATTTTAAAAATTCTAACAGAACTCACTGGGGGCCAGGAAAGCTGAAATTTAGTATGGAAGCTTCCGATATAGAGGAGATTCAAGTTGTGTTCAAATCATGAACCCCCGGGGGTACGATGGGGCCACAATAGGAATCAAAGTTTTACATATGATTACACAGGGGGAAAGCGTCTTTAAAAATCTCTCAAGAACCCACTGGGCCAGGAAAAGCTAGGAAATTTATATGACTAGCTCCTGATATAGAAGGAGATTCAAGTTTGTTCAACATCATGACCCCGGAGGTACGATGGGGACCCATAGGGGATCAAAAGTTTTACACATGTTATATAGGGGAATCTTTAAAAGATCTTCCTTCTCAAGAACCACTGAAATTTATCTTGAAAGCTTTCCTGGATATAGTGGATAATTAAAGTTTGTACAAATCATGAGCCCAGGGGTATGGTGGGCCACAATAGGGGATCAAAAGTTTGTTACATTGTATATATATATTAAAAATCCCTCAAGGCCAAAATAACAACATTACGCTTAAAAGCTTCTGATATTAGAGTGCGAGGGCCAAGGTCACTCAGGTGAGCGGATGTGGCCCATCGGGGCTCTTGTTTCTTTGGAGTGTGACGCTGACAACGGGGGTCATGACAATAGCTCTCCGGCCCATTCGTCCCGGTGAGCTAAAAATACTTTTTTTGCCATCTTCATACACGATTATTACCTTACACAGAATATATACGCTTTTGGACCAATGTCAGTGCAATTTGTTAATTTTTTTTTTTTATTTTTTTTTTTTAATTTATTATTTTTTTTTTGCTAAAACCTTCTTTGAAAAAAGATGGCCTTTCAACTTTCTGTCATGAAAAAAAGGGAGCAAAGAATCTTGGCAGAATTAACACCTGATGACTTTAAGACGGTGACAACTTTAATATCGATGTACATTACTGCCTTGATAACTATTTCAGACATTCATCGATGAATAGGGGACACTCTCTGAAAGTAGTAAACTTTTCCACATAGGTGCCCAATCATGCCACAACTTGTTCTCTTTCTCTTACACCGAGTCATTCACCTCCAACAGCATGATTGACACGCATCAACTGGCATGGGGAGTGCAAAAAGGATGGAGATGACATGAAGAGGAAGATGGTGAAGGATGTAAATAGCAGCCATGTCAGCCAAACAGGCAATTGTGTGACGAGGACAGCACTTACATTTCAAGAATTCGTGGCAAACATAGACAATAATATCAAGAAAATTCCGATGCCATCATGTGCAAAAAAAAATATTGTGGGAATCATCTATACTCAATGAAAAAGGAGCATAAATCATTGCTTTACAAGTTATTCAGTATCTGCAAAGGATGCTTTAACATCTGCTTGCCAAGGAAAGGAAATGCTACACAGATAAGGCCTCAGTCTTAAAGCTCTTTCCTTTCATCCATTTTGGTGGGACCAATAGTCGCTGGTGCCGATCCTGGAAAATCCAAAAGATACAATACCATTCTGCCTCCTCAATGGCAAGCTTTGTCAGACAAGACACTTACAGAGTAGCCATGTACCACATTATGGACAACATATGCAGCAAATGCCGAAAAGTTACAGCTTTTGGGTAGTACCCAAGGCAATGAAAGCTTTAATAGACTGTTGCCATCCAAGGCGCCAAAGCTTAACCACTATAGTTCCCTCGTTGCCAGCTTAAAATTCAGAGTAGCTTGCTAGTGTACTGTCGAAGAATGAAGGACATGATATGTCATTGCATGTAAGACATTTCAAACCACATTTGAATATAGTGTACTAATTAATTATACCCCGCGCTCCCAAAGGAGCGGGGTATACTGTGTGTTAACCCTGTCCGTCCGTCCCTCCGTCCGAAACAAATATTTTCGTTTGCACCTTTTCCCTGAAGACTGCATATGAAAGCTCACTGTATATTGATATTATTGACTGTCATTCTAGGGGTCCTATATTGCGCTTAACACTGAATTTAAGACCTTTCACTTTCAACTTCCTGTTACCCGGGGCGCACCTCTGCTAATTTGACCCTTGTTGGGATCTATAGGTTTTGCACGGTACAGGGATAATTCTACACGCAGTGGGCCTGGACTCACATGCAGTTCCGGGCCTAAAGATTCCTCCGAGACCTTGTCTGTTCAAAATGACTGTGGACGCTTACAGTGTGTGGTGTTGTGGTGTCGTGTGCTTGCCCCTTTCGCTTTCAGCAACCAGTTGGATAAGCAAGCTTGCTGTGAAGAGCGAAGCAGAATGAGTCAGTCTTCGTCTTCCAACTAATAGCCTTCATACAGTAAGACCTATGTGACCCAGATATGGGATTCCCAACGAGGTGACAGACGGTAAAATGGGCACCCTGCGGCCGTCAAGGCATAATATACAGAGGATGCATATTAAACAGGCCATTGCTTTGGTTATAACTTTCATTTAGGAGTCCATAAGCTGCGCCTTACTAATTCAGACCTTTTGCATGTCAACCCACTGTTAACGTTGATCAACCTGAGCAAAAGATGAAGCAAATTCTCTAGATAGCAGCTATAATGCATGTACCTTTAGAGTGGGGGTATCCTCAGTGGAGCAGTAGCTCACAGAATGCCTTGTTTTGAAAAAGACCAATAAAACAGAATCAATGCAACGCATTGTAAAGTTGCTATGCTGGATTTTATTATGGTTGTGTACTAATGTTTATGAATTCATTTTGTGATGGATTGATTGAAAGGAAGTGTCCCACAAAAGGGTGAAAATCGACCCCATGAAATGGTCAAATTCCAAAAAATATTTTCTGCACACAAATGATAGTCTAGTGTATGATACTTTTTTCAGCCGGTAAATTTTTTGGAGTTTTGCATAGTGTATCTGAGATCTAACGCCCCAAACATCATAAAAAATTCATAAAACAAGAATTTGCTTAAAAATCGCCATATTTTGTGATGAAAAACGAAAATTGATATAGAGCACAGGCCCTTTGACCAGATTTTATTTTTTTACGTCAATGCAGTGTTAACTTCGCCAATTCAAATATAATAGATACATAATCACGTCTTCTTACAGTACAGATATAAAATAAGGTTAAATTAAATGCTTGTAATGGAAGTAAATAATGACCTT
>CAJDSM010047707.1:0-12115 GCA_903981925.1 Ostrea lurida | reverse complement strand
TGCTGGATGTAACTGAATAACACAAATCGAGATGTGACTCTGAATACACAAATCGTAAATTGTAACTGAATACACAAATCGTAGATTGTGACTGAATACACAAATCGTAGATTGTGACTGAATACCACAAATCGTAGATTGTGACTGAATACACAAATCGTAGATTGTGACTGAATACACAAATTGTTAGATTGTGACTAATACACAAATCGTAAGATTGTGACTGATCACATGTAGATTGACTGAAACAACAAATCGTTAGATTGTGACTGAATACACAAATCGAGATTTTGACTGATACACAAATCGTAGATTGTGACTGAATACCACAAATCAAATAGATTGTGACTGAATACCACAAATCGTAGATTGTGACTTTAATACACATAGTCTGTATATTCTGACTCTCTACACCCAATGCACTACCTCTTATTATAGGAGAGCTGTCAGAAGTAATTGCCGCACCAATGTTCTTGTGTCCTTCCCCCACTCGCGCAACCCACTGTTGCTCTAACTAAAAGCACCACATATTCTCAATAAAAATTAATAATTTAAAAATTTAACAATCTAATCAGGAGTTGTTAGTGTTAACATATGCTTATCAAGTTGAAAAAAATTATCTCTCCATTCTTACCATGCCATGGGGAAAAGAAGCGACCGACAGTCTTGTATACCTTCTGAGTAAAATTTGCCCAAATCTAAACAATAATTTCCAATGTCCTTTATTACATTTGTTTTGATTGGACAAAAAGTAAAGCTTTTAACGAGAATCTTCACACATCAATAAAATCCGAAAATTGTCAATTTCATAATACGCAGGTGAAACACGTAATAAACGGAATATTCAATTTTTTAACAATATGTTTCTAAAATACAGTAATGAATTGGGAATTATTAAGAGCTCCCAATGTATCTTTTTGATGAATTTATTCGATGGTGTAATTCTTGCATGACATTTTACTCAAAAACTTAACATAAAAACATAAAAATGCTTCACACTTCTCATTCAGTTTATGAGTTAAATGTCCAGAGTTTATTCAATACAATTCTTCAAAAAGAATGTTTAATCCAATAGTAACTTTCCTAGTGCGTACATACTACTACACCGTAAACCACATTCATTCATTGACAACTATTTTCACTGCATTTATCTGTGGATGAACTGATTCGTGGTGGGGAACTGATTCTGTATGATACAAATAAATTAGATATCTAAAAAGGTAGTGTTAGGTTGCAGACAAAAAAAATATTCACATGGCATGAAGTTCTCAAAGACTTCGCACAAAAATTTTTCACACGCATTAAAAGTTTGTTCCTAGTGTAATCTCTCTTGACTGAATACACAAATCGTAGATTGTGACTTAATACACAAATTGTAGATTCTGACTGAATTAACAATGACTACCTTTAAGGAGAGCTGTCAGTATTGCGAGATCAATGTCTTGTGCTCCTTCCCCCATCCGGAACACTGTGATCTATAAAACACAAATTCAAAAAAAAAATTTAAAAATTTAACAATCTAATCAGAGAGTTGTATGTGTTAACATAGCTGTATTCAAGTTGAAAAAATTATCTCTCCATTTTATTCATGCCATGGGGAAAAGAAGGACCGAAGTCTGTATACTTTGAGTAAAATTTGCCCAAATCTAACAATAATTCCAATGTCCTTTATTACATTTGTTTTGATTGGACAAAAGTAAAGCTAAACGAGAATTTACACATCAATAAATCCGAAAATGTAATTTCATAATACGCAGGTGAAAACGAATAACGGAAATATTCAATTTTTTAAAATTGTTTTAAATACAGTGAATGAATTGGAATTATAAGAGCTCAATGTTCTTTTTGATGAATTTATTGATGTGTAAATTCTGCATGGACATTTTACTCAAAAACTTAACATAAAAACATAAAAGTGCTTCACACTTTCATTCAGTTTATGAGTAAAATGTCCAGAGTTTATTCAATAAATTCTTCAAAAAGAATGTTTAATCCAATAGTACTTCTAGTGGTACATACTACTACACCGTAAACCACATTCATTCATGACAACTTTATTTCATGATTTATCTGTGATGAACTGATTCGTGGTGACTGATTTGTATGATACAAATAAATTAGATATCTAAAAGGAGTGTTAGGTTGCAGCAAAAAAAATATTCACATGGATGAAGTTCTCAAAACTTCGCAAAAATTTTTCACACGCATTAAAAGTTTGTTCCTAGTGTACGAGTCAGTAGTTTCAATTGTATGTCATGCATTTTTAAATTTAATTATTGCAATATAGAAAACAACTGCAACCATCAGATACTATTTGGCAAAGTTATCAAATTTTTCAGAAATATAAACATGAAATGTTATCATGCAGTTCAAAAGTTATTAATCAATAAATAATGACATCTGGAAAATAATTTTAATCATGCAATGTTGTTTCCCCCTCAATTTATGATGAATTTTTGAATGTATATATATTTCCTAATTCATTGATTTTGTGATTTGATACAAGATTTTCTTTTCATTGGCATGTTCAGGACTCACTTCCTAAATAATTCATGATCCTGTTTTGGTGTAATTTTGGTGTAATTAGTGCCATGTCCCCGAGTCTCTCTCTGTCCGGTACAATCCCTATATGTCTACAGAATATGACCTTGTGCATGTAAAGATCATGCCTTCAACAACCTGCTTCCTGCATGGACCGTATTCACACCAAACGTGTTAAATTTCAAAACCAACCAATGAGAGTTTACGGCTGTGTGGTCCTTTTACAACAATAGAATAAATTATTTTTAGAACAAAATATTTGCTTAATGTCCATCTAAAAAAAAATATAAAAATCTCCATTTACAACCACTTTCAACTGTTGATAAAGCATGAATAAAAATATAAAATTTGATATCAACTGTCTAAAAAAAAGTTTTCAGTCTACGAGAAGACCTTGTCCTACAAGAGGAGCTGTCATTTACAACTAAATAAAATATTGCACTCTGACGAGAAACGCTGAATCTGACAACAAACTGCTGCAGGTGTTATGTCATACACAACTTCAACAATTAAGGTGCTAAATTTGGACGGTTTTTCTCTCTTTCCCTTCATTATAAGCAGTGAGCATCATAAATTTTCTCGTTTACTTGACCATAATAAATCAGGACAAGAGCCAACAGATAGATATACATCTCATTTGTCCAGGTGTGCAAGCACTAATCTTATTTCATTCTAATTGTACGTCCCTGAGAGCTGCATGCAGTAGTTTGGGTTGGTTTTTTTTTACAAAAAGTGATGAAACACTGTGGCATAAAAAGAGGAATACCTCCTCCCTTAATTGTCTCACAGTTCCCTCCCTTTACACACAAGACTACAATGAAACTCTTTGATGATGGCAGTTACTACAGGCCAGTTTACGAAAATGTTATGCCTATACAACATTGTATCAGCATCTTCTAAAACGAATTGTCAGATTCACCTCACATTTACCTTAACACAACCCAAAAAATTTCTGCAGTAATAAGAAGTAATAATGTGTTCTGCATCAGGCTTTATGCCAGAAAAAAGTGAGAGAGCGCACTTCCATGATCAATCTATCACACCAAATGCAGCAAAATATTTCAAACTGGCAATGCAATTGTCCTCATCATTATTCAGTGAAGTTTTGGAGTGCTCTGAAAGGGGAGATAATTTAAGTGTTTTGGTGACAATTTCCCTTATAATCTGACAGGGGAGATAACTTTGCTATCTTAATGACAATCTCCTGTACGCTCAGACAGGGGAGATAATTTTAGTCTCCTCTAATACTTACCAATTCTCTCTTTTTTACACATAGCATGAGTTCCAGAAACAATTTCTCAGCCTGTTCCTGTGAATACTGAAAGGTTTTCTGGATTGTGAGAATGAGCTGGTCTCGTAAGCTCTCCACCATTGTCCTAAAACAAAGAGTGCATAACTTAATTTATTTCGTAAAAAAAAAAAAAAAGTTACTGAATTATCACGAAGTCTCTCATTTGGGGTCAGATGATTTTAAAATTGGTTTAATAAATCATTTGGGGTCATGATTTTAAAAAATATTTAAAGATAAAAATGACCTACCAAACAAATAAAATAGACTGTCTCTAATGTCATTGTTTATCATTTGTGTCATTGAAAAGGCCTTGTCCCAAGGATTTTACCCAATACACATCAAAGACCCTCTCATTAATTGTTCAAAAGATATAATCAGTGTTAAAGACTTCAACAAGAGACCTCTGAGGGGATGGGCTAGTATTTATGTCAAGGTCACAGGGTCATCAACCATAATATCACTGAAAATGCTGTTTGCTAATTAAATGGATTACAACCACTAGTATAGATCCCCTCTCACTTACGGTGCAAAGTTGCCAGCTATATTTTAAAAATATTTTTGCTATATACAGACGGAGTTACAGACAATCATCAACAAAAAAACTTTATGCTCCAAACCTTTATTTCTGGGAGAGTCAAATTCATATTTTTGCAAACTTCTGCAGATTGGTTGGCATTAAAGATTTTATTCCGACCAAATGACATGAAATGTCACGAAATTATTTTTGCAGTTTAGTCACTTATGCTACAAATGTTGTATCATATTATTGCAGAGGGACAGAGCAGTGAAATTATGCAAGACTTCCCCCACACAGATTGTTCCCTAATTTGTAACTTGTCAGGAGATGGAATATATATCTTACTCCTCTGTCACCCTTAATGGACCACTAAAAAAATCCCTGGCAATTAACTATAAAAAATGGCAACCTTCAACACAAAAGTGCAGTACGTGCTACACAACTTAATTTTAACCTCTTCACTTATATAAATATTTCAGGGACAGCAAATATTAATTAAAATGCAGGAAATTTTCCACTAAACTTCAAAATAATTTTTTTTAAATTTAATTATGCAGTTCTCCATTTTCTAAATATGAAAAGATGATTTTGTTTCCCTGGCTACTAATATCATCCAACAGTGACTATAAACTAACAAATGATCTAGATCAAACATTTTTTGTTAATTAAATTCTAAATAAAAATGCTACCTAATTATCAAAATGATTTGTCTCCTTTTCCCTAATTCTATTCTAACTTTGCTGTACCATGTTGGTACTCATGAATATATAGTCAAACCTTGTTATCTCGAACTCATTGGGACCGAGAAAAAAACTTTTGAGATATACGTGGATTCGAGATATCAAGGGTAAAAATACATAGAATATAGGTGGCTGGGACTTCTGAATCAATTCAACAAAGCCATATAGTATTCATGATATCAGTGTTCAAGATAACAAAGTTCAACTGTATTAGTACGAGTGTGGAATGGAAATTCCACTGTGGGGACAAGATTCCCTGTCTAGGACAAAGCTTTGTAACGTAAATTATAGAAAACATATGACATCACAATCAATGACGTCACAGCAGTGTAAGATAGAAAAACCTCACGTGGGAAAAATTGGTATCGGACTGGAGATAATGGGAGAAATGCTTTATGTATCATACACTTTCATTCTGCAATGCATTGAAACGATATCCTGCTGGTCTTTCAATCCTTGGGCAAGACATATATCAAAAGGGATTATTATTCAACAAAATGTGGAGATTGAAACTAAAAAATATTTGCACTTTATCTCCTTATCAACTTCTTTCATCTGATCATTACAAATTAGCTAGCCAACAGAAATGTACGAAAAGTTTCTTTTACGTTAATTAATTTTCGTAGCGTTTGGGCTGAATACTGGTGAATGCTTCCTATGGACATATGCAATAGTAGATTACTAATGATTCATCTTACATGTTAATTAACTGACAAGAACTTGAAACAAGCAATACAAGCGCCATTTGTGGGAAGACTTGTCAAATTAAAATCCTGTCACCGACAATTACCGTGTGATCAGGTGCTTTTGTTGCGTGTTTATTTACAAAATCCAACTTCTCCGTGAATCTGTTATTCAGCAATTGATTTATTTCTTTGAGGAAGCAGATTGTTTGCGTTGGTACTTTTATAGAACTACGCTCACTCCCAATCTAATTTGGTTTTAATTTTGACCATAATTTTAAACTACATCAATAACAGAAATGCGTATAAAAAGTTGCTCAGCAGTTGAGGTGTACAAATAATTCACAAAATTAGCTAGGAATCATTGAATTAATTATGTGCAATGTCAAAAATATGTGCATTTCCTGCTAGTTTGTTTCAGGTGGCCAAAAAAAATCACCTTTATTCTGTCTGGGTTCACAAAGTAAGGACTTCATGTGTCAAGCACGGATCAAATAACTACGACATTTAGCATTGATAAATCTGTGATGCCAAATTTGAAAATAGGAATCGGTGGTGAAAATAAATTTTCTCTTAATTTTTAATTTCAACACAGAAATTACAGAATATCAGAAAAATCAAAAAGAATTTTTTTTTTTTAAATTCAACATATTGCAGTTGGTTGTTTCACACAAGTCCTCTTGATAAGATATCTCTCCTAATGAAAATTTTAATTAATGCGACAATTAAATGAGTGATAAACTGCCACATCACACTATATAACATAATTAACCACCACTTAATCTTTATCACCTCTCTGTATCATTTTTTACTTAATTTCTTTGTCTACAACTTAGGTCTTTCTCATAACTCTGGCTCTAATGATCTGCTTTAATACTCTGCAAAGCAGATTCACTACTTATTCTCAATTACNTTAATACTCTGCAAAGCAGATTCACTACTTAATCTCAATTACACTGACTTACAGCAAGCATGAAAACTGTGGAATCATCATTGTTCGTGGGGGATCAATGTTCGTGGATTTTGTGGGTCACCCTTACCCACGTATTTACGTCCCCACGAACATTTTCAATTGTTCTTAAATCTTTTTAAGAATTGTCCCATTTGCATTATTTATCTGGTCTTGTAAATGACTCGCGCTATTTCACGATCAAGCTTACGTAACAAATCAATCATTCACTGAACAAAAATACTTTAATTATCAGCAGGTGTATAAATTATGAGACAAAATACTTTAAATATTAAAGTGTATATATCTTGCGCATAAAATAGTCTAGTTACATACGAAAAAATTTCGTCCCCATGAACCAGTAAAGTTTTGGTTACCCACGAACATTGACCCAGACAAATTAAAATGATTCCACAGTATTCGCCTCAGCGGACAACAAGACAGAAAACAATTGGGCGGCAAGAGAGAATTTTAAAATGACTTTTCACCTACCCATCTTCTTGAGCAAACTTGTGGGTGAATGCGAGCAGGTCTGCGGCCCTACCGCTGCCATCGCAGACGACCACAGGTACGGGTGGCTTGTCCGTCACATACTCCAGCACGGAGCGGATGGTGTTGGCCCCGCCCTCCAGCACCACACAGATAACGGGTACACCACGCCCCTTCACTCCACTAGCTGTAACAAGAATATCACTACATTACAGATTCCAAGGAATAACAGCCATATCAAGGATGAACAAGAGCAATCGGAGATTTCTGACCTCCGCCATGGTTACATTGACGTCTTCTGGAACTAGGATCCAGATCACCACCAGAGTTAAACCATGATACCTCTGTGTACCAATTTTCAAAGTGATCTGACCATTTAGGGTTTTGCAAGAAGTTGCAAACATACAAATAAATAAATAAACGCCTCCGATTTTATTTTTTCCTTGGCGGAGGTAACAACACATTGTCTTTATGGCCGACATCCTTTCAAACCATAAATAGAAAAATAAATGCAACCCATCTTCATCGGCTAGTATGATTGCTCAGCGGGTTAACACCTGAGACTGCCTATCTGTAGACTGTGGTTCAAATCTTGAAAGGCTTTTAATTTTTTGGGCTAGTACTTTCTACTAAAATTGCTTCTTCTAACTAAATCAAGCAAATTTTAAAGTTTTCTATTTCAACTTATCGCTATACATTTCCTATTACTTTCCACTCATAACATTTTCTCTGGTGTGATACAATTTCTTGAGAATTATCGCAGATCTAAATGCTCATGCCCTCCGCAGAAAAAACTGCACTGCACACTACATTTACGACGTTATTCTTGCCATTGCATCAGAAAATGTAACACATCAGTTCTTAATTTTTTTTTTAACTTTGATGTCTTTTAATTCAATTCAATCAGTTGATGTACCTATAATTATTAAAACTCTGAGCAGCCAATTATTTTCATATTTTATGCAACCAATAAATATACCCGGTAACATATTTCATATTTAANATTTTCATATTTTATGCAACCAATAAATATAACATATTTCATATTAAATGTTACTTACAAAACTCATATGTTAAGAATATAACTGCATACATTTCCTACAAAATCTGATATGAATTACCGGTAGGAGAAACGATATGAAAAAGACCCATGATATATGTGTGATTTTTTTTTCAAAACTAAATGGACAGTCTCTTTTTATATTCATCATTAATTTGATACAATGTATTAATCTCAGTCATCTACCTATGGATGAAATTGAAAACTACAGTTGAAACACTAATATCTCTAAAACTATCAACATGTCCAAGTTGGAAGTCCCAATTACATCTTAACTTCAATATCCCAAACCCTCTGAAGATGTCTTCCAAGTTTTTTTCGGTCATGTTTAAGACATCATGGTTTGACTGAGAACTTGAATTAAAATAAAACTTGACTCCCTATGACTAAATGTCAAAGTCAAGAAGGGGGGGGGGGGGGGATGACATCAAGTACATCTAAAGATCACTACCTCAAGGTCAAGGTCACTGAGAAGAAGTGCATTCACTCAATAGACTTAGGTTTGAAAATGGCAGTCAATCAATCCCTTATCCTCTATCATTAGGCATGCTTATTGCAGAAACTAGCTGGAAACAGGAATAGCCAAAGTAAGGAACATGCCTCAAATTAAAAGACCTCCATAAACATCTATCAAAGTCCAGTGGCTGTCTTTTCAAAACATTTTTACGATGGCCACTCTTAGCCATCCGTCTTACTCTTCCTACTCAGATTGGACTTGTTTACAAAGCAGGATTCTGATCAAATGCAAAATGGCCCCATCTCTACACACATTCATCAAGATTTAAGAGAACAAGAATGTTTGTGCCAAGAAATCACGGGCTTGATTACCCCCACCTCTGTGACAGACAACGTGTAAACTAATCCTCCCGAGTTATTACTGCTTAGCACAAACTCGTGCGGTCTAATGGTCCGAGTTGACAGCTCAACCTGACAGCAAGTGAGGATGCTCTCTCTTGATAATTGGAAAATTCACACCATGATTTTATAGGCAATTACGATATCGATAACCTAAAGTGTCATCTTTTTAAAAGACTTATGATCGATTTAGAAATTATCACTGTGCAGTATGCTTATTCATAGATATATATTCAAAAATTACAACAACAACACCCCCCAACCCCCGATCAACTGATGAGGAATTTTGAGTCATAAATTGATTCTACTGAGTATTCTGAATCGGTCACTTTAATCTCAGTCATTACGCTGAATGAGAATTCCTCAATCGTGCATAGTCTACCGTGAAAAACTTGGAATTCCACAGCTGCCAAATCCAGTGAACGGCTAAGCTACTTCATTACAAGAGCAATGAAGCCGACCACTGGAAAAAACAAACTGTCACCAAAAATTCTAGGGTCATCCAAGAACCATTACAGGGAAATAAGATTGAGAGTCAGTCCAGGAGATTGCAAATAAACCAAAACATAGCCAATCTCCTATAGGAGTTTGCTGGTAAATGTGAAGACAAAATTCCTAGGTCTCGCTAGGGGCAAAATCATAAGATCAATGTTGGATAAAAATCTACATTCAAATAGTTAATGGGAGATGGGGTAAAAACTCCTGTATGTTTCTGTCATCCAACATCGATTACACATAACACGGTATTACATTTTAATGCACTTTTAATAAATTTCATGTACACTTTCATTTGTGAACAAGCAGTAGAAAAGTTATAGACCGTTAGAGTGTTATTTATACTGTTTTTACCTCGTAATTGGTTTCAACATTCATCATATTTAGTTTTAAAGGGGTGGTGTGTGTGTGTGTGTGTGTGTGGGGGGGGGGGGGGGGGTTGCCCCAAGGTGAAAACTATGCGAATTTAGAGTATTTTGTCATACTTTGAACTTTTGATCTCGCCCCTTACAAAGACCAAGACATTTCCTATCCCAAACTAAAGCTGTGTACAAAACAAGGCCCAGACTCTCACTAATCCCTAGGGTCTGACATGTAAGACTAATTATGGGTGGACAAATATCACTATTTAGGCCTAATGGCAATAGCTACCATTATTTTCCCACACAATGACAGTGGAAATTACCATATACTGCAGAGGGAATTTACTTCCTCAACGGCATATTTCAGCATTCATTCCACTGTGTCGGACTGTAAATGGTGAGATGAACAAAAAATTCAACCATAAACATGGATAAACAAATGAACAAAAAACATTTTATTGCAAATGCAAATTCACTCACAAAATGCACCATGTCGGAATGAATTAAAATGCTGCATTAATTAACAGAACATAAATTCATATCATTTACCGCTGAGGTTGAAAGTGACAGCTTCTTTTATCAATTACAATATTTTTTTTACTTAATTACGTACATCCCATCAAAGACAATAGGGCACTGTGTGCACCTTATACGTGTTTCAAAAACAAAACAGATGTACATATTTGGCTGTTATTCCAATCTATGTTATTGATGTCATACATAAAACCCATTTAATTATACCCCCCTCCAGCTATTTCCTAGAAAGCTTTTCTCTAATGTTCCTTACGTGCAGTTACAGAGAACAACGACCTAATATCTATCAGATTTCTACTGGACATGTACCCACAATTAAACAGGAAAAACAGCTGCCTGCAAAACTTCTCTTTTCGCATTATCACATGACTGGAATTTTCCCATAAAATTAGTACTAACCTCAGGTGCCACTTCACCATTTCCATGGAAACATAAAAAAAAATCAATGTTGACCATATATTTGTATTTCAAAATATGAGATAATTAAGGACTGATGAAATGCCATGAATCAAACTAAGAGACAAACGGTGCCATTAGCATGAAACAACAATATTAAAATCTGTCCGTTTCAGAGTCTTTCTAGAAAGCATTACACACCCATATATTTTGGAACTCAACCCAGTTTAACATCGAGCTGAAATTTTGTCAACATGTATGCTAAATATTTCCTGTTGATAGTTCTCTGATGGCCATTTCCTAGGACTCTCCCTGGTGTAAATCAATTTTCTTTTCGTCTTAAACTGTAACTAAAAAGCAATCTTCGTCACTTCTGAGAGAGAAAACTAAATTTGTATGCATTCTTTGATGCATTTCCAGTCCATGTTGTATGCACTTTGAAGAGCAAAGTGTCAGATAAAATAAACCAGTTCTATTTTGGTCATGGGCGCTTAAATAAATATAAAATGCACTTTTCCACTGTTACTGTAAACATCTATAACAGTGTTGAAAAAAACAAACAAAATCCGTTCCACAGGGAACGGCGCTCTATAGGCAGCCAAGAGTCTTAGTAAACTGGTACCCTGTTGGCTTTCGCTTCTCTCGAGTACAACATGTAAGCACCAATTTTTGACAGCCAGGATTCGGGCTGTATCGTTATTTCAACTATAATGCGAGAGTTCATTTCAAAACAACAACGACGCTTGACTATGACGTCACAATATACTACATTACGTTATCAATACACGGTGAAGTAAAAAGCACGAGCTTTGAAGACACAACAATCATGCTACATTCGAAATCTCTCTAGTGCAACATAAAAGTCAATTGACCAATGAAATCGGCTCATTTGGGAAAACCAAAGTACCGCTTACCCATTGTTTGTGTATAGCATCAATCAACAGGGTACCATTTTAGAGTCTTAGTACCCATAGGGAATAGGTGTCTTGGTCAATGGTGGCCCAGACAGTTAATAGGTGTTTTGCTATGTTAAAAAAACATCATTCAAGGACAGAATCAGGTATAGAGGTCATGACTGTACATGACACATCTCATGATTATATACCCAAATATGGTATGCCTATGTCGAAAAACAAAGAAATTAAAGCCCAAACACAATCTGCAGACAGACAGACCGAGTGATCCATATGTATATCCATCCCC
>CAJDSM010047699.1:451-20350 GCA_903981925.1 Ostrea lurida | reverse complement strand
TGCATCATTTCGTTAATTTATGGTCGTTATAAATGGTCAATCTTATGCGGTATTTCCTTGTGGAGGAAGTAGGGTCGCGCTAGTTGGAAGTAGGGACATATTGCAAACACACCATAATGATAATACAATATGTGGTGACGTTTTGGCCGACTCTTATCAAAAGACATACCTATTTGTGGGTGTAACAAACAGAGGTGACATCGTTTTCCGAAAAAAAAAAAACAATTCCAATGAGATTCGACGTCGTTGGATATATTGCCATCAAAAGAACGAGAAACTAGGATTAAAAGTTGTGGTGCCCCACTCCATAGTGTTGTTTGTAGTAAACACCGATGCGTCTTTTACCTACAGAAAACTACAAACTACCACAAACTAATTGTAATATATATAAAAAAACCAAACCCCCCCCCCAAAAAAAAACCCAAAAACGAACTGATATAGGAACTTACGACGGGGGGGGGGGGTTACTAAAATCAAAGGAATATTGCGATTTGATATTCTTTAATTCACATGGTCTATTAAACTACAAATTTCCATGCATTATAGTCCATTTTTTTATCGAAGAAAAACTATTTCATTCGCCTCTTATTAATTTCGATTATTAAATTCCGATCTTTAATTAGCAAGTAGATTAGATATTAAAAAAAGGAATAAACAGTGACAAAAGGGGTGGTGGTCACGTGTGTCATGACCTTGCCCTCAAGGCCTGTTATTACCAGAACAAAAAAATGTTGGTAAATTAGTTGCTTTTTATTCCGATTGTCAAATTGAAAGAATTGAGGTGACAGAAAAGTATATTATGAATTACATGTACTAGCCATATTCTGTACTCTATGAATAAAGTTAGACCTTGTACACATGCATGGATAGTTTACGTTATTGGACACATCAAGAAAGACTCTTTGTATAATATTAATTACATTCTTACTTAAATGGTGGTACCTGCAATTTCATTATTTTTAATCCCAAATTTAGGAATTTGCTATCAATATAACAAATAGTTTCACACAAGGTTTTTAAAAGATAAAACATCGTATGATGCATTAGGCCTTATATACTTGGACGAAAACATTAAGTTTTGGCACGTGTCGTTCTATTCATAAGCTTAATAAAATTAGGATTGATTGTGATTTTTGTGGCTCGGCCAACGGCGACAATAACGAACGATTTAACATTTTCGTAAATGAATCAGTTTTGCAGTAATATGTTAAGTCAGAATTGTTGTGATCCGTGTTTTTGTTTAATATTTAATATTTGCCACAGGCACTTTTCGGCAAGATACATGAACAACCCTCCTTCCCCTTTCTTTTCTTTTCTTTATTGAAAAAATCATATCTCGGATAGACTTATGTATTTTCTTTCTACGTTAAAATATGTTGTAAAATACGTATAAAAATCATCCAACATATTTTCCTCTCGTGTCACGTATTACTAAAAAATCATGTTTAATTTTACATTATATAGGGGGCAGGCATCTATGAACCCCCCCCCATTTTTTTAGAATTCAGATCTGAGATAGATACACTTATTTTCTTTTCTTACGTAATTATATTTTGTTAAATATGCATTAAAATCATCCAAAAAATTTATTTTTTCCTCTTTGTCACGTAAAATAAATGTGTCTATCCCAGAAGTTCGACATTGAAAGGGGGGGGGGGTCAAGATCGCTGCCAAGTGTCTGTGATATTTGCCTTAATTTCAGTCTAGCTTTAATTGCACATAGTAGTGTAAGTATTTTTCTTCATTTGTCATGTTGTATTATAGAACTTACTTAGTCCTAACGATTACCCTATATATTGAAATAACATTGTGCCCAAAATTTGGAGATAAATTACTATTTATTAGTTATGATAAATACAATTAAACGTTGAATTATTTCTAAAACATAATAATTTTAACATTTTGTGGCGTATATCATCATTATTATTGTAGTGTTTTGTGGTAAAACTACTTTCCCGTTGGATCTGCCCAAACTAAAGAAGAGAATACAGTACGATGAGAGGTCGCGAAAGTATCAGGACGCAACACAGAACTATTGAAATGGTGAATAACGGTTCCGTTGGTTCGTTTTTCCATTTCAATTTGTACTGGTCAAGGAAGTTCGCATCGCCCGGTTGCCAGCACAGCTGAGTAGATTCGCCATTACTTCTTTGGTGCCTACCTTCCGACGCGCCACCTGAATCAGGAATATAACACAGCGACGTGGTATCGTGAGTAAAAGTACCCCATGTAGTTACCTATATGATCCACCAGTTGAGTCAAATGCTGTCTGATGTGTTACATTGCTATTGTGAACCCGTTTTTCACAACTACGGATTTGACTACGGATTGTTTCGTTTTCCCTAATCAACGATCTATGGGCTCACGGCAGGTGTGTTCACGGTCAACAGGGATGCTTTCTCTACATGACACCTATCCACCACTGGTTGTGTCAGGTCCGTGTTGCCCCTCCTTTGTTTTTGTTATGTTGCTTACGAATTGATCACTGTTCGTTATCTTTGCATTTACATTTAGGCCTTACGAGATTGATCTACTGTTCGGTTATCTTTGCTTTACATTTGTCAACCCAACATAATAACAGAGTCGCGTGGGGAACAACATGTGTATGTAAGCATGCACAGGTCTGTATTATTGTTTAGCATCATACACATGACCTTTTTCTCTTTGTTATACAATAGTATACATATTCAATAACATACATTATCATAAGTATGCACTAATCAATAATTTCGCATCTACAGTTCAGAGATGCCTCGAATATATACTATTTACTACAAACATTTCAAGCGTGATTCTTGAATTCTACGCCATTAAAGGAGATCGGTGACTATGACTTTACAACTTGTCCATTTATAGAACTGTACGTTGTGGTCTATTTTGGAACCAGGCAGATTTCATGATCGCAGTTTTAAACCGTTCTATATATTACTCATTCCAAAAAACACACAAACTGGTTTCCTCGGGTTCTTTAATTACATTGTAATCCAATACTGAAGGATGATATAAATTCGGAATGTAAAACTACAGAAACAGTTGTAAAAGCAGTTCTAAATGACTTTGTATGAAAAATACTGGAACAGTCACTGTCCGTCTGGGAACTAGGAGTGGTCGTCGGCCAGGGTTAGTGTGCGGAATTGGCCGCGAACTGATTTCTATACAACAGCAAAACAGTCGAAACCACTCACAGATATCACCAAGAAATCAAACCATACACAAACCATAACTGACTTCACATCCCTCTCTTTCCATCAATGCGTTCATCATATGCTATTTATTTATTAATGAAATGATAAATGAGGAATGATATGAAATATATTAGTATTATTCAGCCTGTGAACATTCTCCCCTCTTAGAGAAATCTCCCTGACATTTCTAAATCCATGATTTCCTGTAAATATAAAATATATATCAAATAATATAATTATAAGTCATACTAATGCCCAAACTGATCTTGAAAGAAATCCTCCTCTGTAAATAAAACCGATCAATAATATATAGCTACAACATCAAGATGATTGGCTGCCACTTGCAAAATAATCAGTTTTATGCCTAGTAATATAGTAAAATTAGTAAAATACTAATCTTAAAATATAAAGTAATATGCATTAATCTATCAACCTAATCAAGCTAATTGCTAACTAACCATATGAAATATCATAAAACTATCTACATTAAACCTGTGACATTCTCCCTTAAACATACCAACTTGAGCAGTTTGTTCACCACAACAACCAACTCTCTCACAACATATATCATCTGGAGGGTTTTCGTACACGATTTGAAACGACGATTTCGTGGACTGAATGTAGACAGCTCGATTCACTATTTTTGACGAGAATCATTTATATTACCCTAGACTGATTCTGCAAAAGAATTTGTGTTTGAGCTATTTAGAAACTCCACAGAAGAATATATTCTTGATGTGTTGAGGGCCTACTATTGTCAAACTAAAATTTAGATTGCCTGAATACCTGATCTCAATAACATTTGAAATTGTATGTACAGTAACTGTAACTACCTACATATCTTTCTAAAGTTATCAAATAAATTTACTCAGTTCAGTGTTCATTGCATGTATACTGTACTACAACGAACTTTTATTCTTTTGACACGCTCCCTGGAAAGTGGGACAATTCCCTTTAACTAAACAGACTGACCAACAGTTGCAAACAATACTCGTTTCAAAGTGGATCATAATTATATTCTGTTAGCCATGCTGCATCTCAAACATCAACATTTATTCCATGTCACATAAAAGTACCAGCCCATCAAATTTCCTTGATTTTCCTGCGGCCTTAAATCCAACTGGCTCATCTTTTGGAACTGCCTGAAGTTAGCATGATAACCGATAATAGCAATAAAGATGTTTTTTCAAAAACACTATGTACCAAGCTTGACCCACCCTGGGGTTCAGCAGCCGCCCTGGAATAATCAAATCTACAATAACTTGTAGAGGCCTCCCTGCCTACATTCCAATGATTTAGTAAATCTAAACTTTGCGGTGCAGAAAAAGATTTTAAAAAAGTGTCACATTTGTCAGTTTTACTCCGCCCTCTAAGGCCAGGTGCAAGAGTTCCTGAAAATTCAATGTATGTAAGCCCTTGTCCAAAAGATACTTCAAAACAAATTTGAAAATAATTGGATGGTAGTTAAACACAAAGTTAAAAATTATTTCCCACAAATTAATGTTAAAGTTAATGGAAGACGAATCGACGAAAGAAGACTTGAATTGCATAGGTAATTGAGTTACTCTGGTGATCGTAATAAAACGAACAAGTCAAATTGCAACACTTTAGAATAGTAATCTATATCTCAAACAATTGAGCTAGGTAGGAAACAGCATTAATTTGTTTAAGTATCTCGATGTCAATGGTTCAGCGAGCAAAATGCTCACTTTTGTGAATCAGTTGGAGTTCGTAGCCTTCAGTTCATACTTGGACATGTATGTCAAAACATTTAATATTATTAAAACATGAAATACACAACATTTTCGATTTTACATTATATATTCATACATCCCACAGTCTTCGGGTATTTTTAATTTAAATTATAAACCGGTGATGTTGATGGGGGGATGGTTGTGGTTATACATGTATATATATACATTGAGAGACACTCAACATTTATCCATTATGTAGGGAAAGGCTAAAATAGGTTTGTGCCTTGCTGCCCGATCCCATCATATCTTTGAACATAATATGTTTGAATTAAAAAAAAAAAAATTTCCATTATACTTCAGTCGTCGTTGTAAGATCTCATGTCTTTCAGGACCTTCCTATAATCCCCTCGATCTTTGCAGCTCTGTTTCGTAGCTCTGCCGACTGACTATGTGAGGGAAGCAATGTTTTACACTTTTTATCAACAGTTTTTATTATATTCCTCGTTTTGTGAACTCTGTGTCATTCACGTTCAAAGACGCGCAATGACCATAACCTCATTTCTGAACTCTCTGTCCGCTCTCATTTCATTCACCGATTTTCTCGCTGTTGCAGAGGGTGTCTTTCCCCATCCTAGTGTTGGCCTTTAAAGACTTCGGACATAAGTTAACGTAGCAATGAAGTATAACATGTGATATCCAATTTCGTCGTAGTCTGGAAATCGGGGCGGGCTAGATAGCAAAGACTTAATTGTTCTTTTTCAATTTTTGACGTCGCACTTATCAAATCGGGACAGAGTGATAAGGCATTGTACAGGGTTCTGGTTGACTCATGCTTAGAATAATCCCTTTAATACCACTTTGTTCAAAATCCACACACACATTGCCAGACGAGTGAGTTTTTCTGGCCAGCTGTAAGATGGTTTGAGTCATGCTCACGACTTTATCCAACATCACTGCTAATGTATTGAGTGAGTGGATCAGCAGTAAGGTTAGTAGAGTCAACATCAATCTAACTGAATGAAACGAAGAATATCAGTCATATGGATGGATGAATCCCCAATGTATCTGAACAGTTGAAATACTCACTTTGGTGGTAAATTAATAACTAACACAATGATTAATTGACTGTTGAAAATGAGGGTTTTAATACCGTATTTAAGTAGAATTTTTATGCGAATGGCAAAGTTAGCGTTTTTTCTCTCAATAAAAAGTAGTAATTTTATTTTAGCGGTAATTAATTTTAGCAATATCAAAAACGTATTGGCTTCGAAAGCCTACAAATTTGGAATGTATGTTTAGCGATTATATATTTTCGCCAAATCTCAAAGCCCTCGCTAATAAGGCAAAATTAAATCCTTCGCTAAAAATTCTACTGTATACGGTATAAGATCAATATTGGAGTGACGTCAGCCCTTTTAAAAATGACATTTTCCTATTAGTTCATTCGCCTACATGTATAGTCATTTAATTGCAGCGCCAGTGGAGATATGAAGATTATTATGAAAATTCATATTCCCGAGGGCACTAATGTAAAGGCAGAAAATAGAACAGTGATCAATCTCGTAAGTCCTAAAATAAATACAAAAACAAGAGTTGGCAATCACGGACCCTGGACACAGCCAGAGGTGCGATCAGGTGCTGGAGGAGTAAGCTCCCCTGTTGACAAAATAATAATTTTGCATTACACCCTCCCCCGAACTAACCGTCAATAAATTGTTATTACATACAAGTCTACCGAATAATTACCTATACGATCTGTATTATGTAAACAATTTGGTCCTTATGTAATGAAAATGATTTTTTTTACTGGCAATAAAAGAAACACGTTCATGAACTTGCATTATTTTATTTTAAATTTAGTCAAAAATTTCAACTTAGAACTGCCTATTCGGGTTAATACCCACCCGCGGGTACACTACATACATGAACCATCAATCATATTCTCAGATTAAAGAAGTTGTCTAAAATCAATGGGGGTAATATTATCCAGTTATTTAATGCTGATCAAGCAATAGACCCGGAAATGTTTTCTCCGAGGTACTGGAACAGCTCAATGACATTCTATTGCCATCGGCGCAAAGCCTCAGGCAATAGAACGTTGACATTGAGCTGTTCCCAATATCGAGGGAAAAATATTCCGGTCTATTGACTGATCAGACTAAAATAATGTTTTAATTACTAATGAAATGCATATGTTTGTTAAGTTGCTTTTAATTGTTTTAAATGTGGAAAAGTTTACATGTAAATGCATTTTTAAAATCATTGTAAAATTTCCAATTTATACATTGCTACGACTATGAACGCAGTTTGTAAGTTGCGTTAGAAACGGCATAGTTAGCAATGGCATTCAGATTCCCTCAATATGCGGTCATGATCGCCGGTCAAATCAACAAGAGGCCCAAGGGCACATGCGCTGCACTCAGCACAGCTGCTTCAAACAAAGAAAGAGCAGTAGTTTGGGATTTAGAAATGTACCACTGTGGACTTAACATCTAACTATGTCGAGTGGAGGCATATTCCTTGGGAACAAACTTAAATTACTCCATAATCAAGGAAAGCTTCAGGTAAAAACATCAACTCTTTCTGGGTTCACCTGAAAAAGAATTTTAATAGAATTTCTCTATATTATCTGCATGTAAAACTTGAATCCTATTGGTGGCCTCATCAATATACCCAGAGGTCATGATTTGGAAGTTTGAAACAAACTTGAATCTCACTATGATAGGAGATTCATTACAATTTCAGCTTTCCTGCGCCCAGTGGTTTCTTGAGAAGATTTTTAAAGATTTTCTCTGTATATTCTGCATGTAAAACTTGATCCCCTATTGTAGCCCCATCGTAACCCCCGTGGTCATGATTTGAAAAAAACTTGAATCTCTCATATCAGGAAGCTTCATAATAAATTTCAAGCTTTCCTGGCCCAATGGTTCTTGAGAAGAGAGATTTTAAATATTTCCCTTATAAATCATATGTCAAATTATGCTCCCCTTTGGGGCATCCAATCGTACTCCGGGGTCATTGATTTGAAACAAACTTGAATCTCCACTATATCAGGAAGCTTCCATATAAATTTCAGCTTTTCTGGCCAAATGGTTATGAGAAGAAGATTTTTAAATGACACCACCCTATTTTTGCATTTTTGTGATTATCTCCCCTTTGAATGCCTTTAAAAGTGACTGCTGTGACACCTGCAACAACAACTTGTCTGTAAGTAGTCTGCATCCATTCAAAAACTGATCATACGCAGAACAAACTCTTGCGTATCAAATAAGTTGAGAGACATACACACCATATGCAGGTGATGATGGAATATTGTTACATAAATATTGGAAGTTGACGATGAAGAAGCTGAAATCATCCCGTTTGTCATAAAGTTGAGTAATTATTTTGCCTTTAATGTCAACTTTTAAATAAAATATCCAAGTACGAAGCAGACATGGAAGACTCTGTGGTGTCCTTTATTTCTTATGAATAATTAGAAACAAGTGTATTGTTCTAGTGTATTTTTTTTTACTTTCAATGGTGTAATTACGCATGAAAGCATATTAACTTTATCAGATGTACAATGAAATAATTGAAATATTTCAATTTTCGTAAGAATACAGATTATACTACAGTAAATATCACTCATTTTTATCATTAAATGCTGTGTATCAGCCTGGAAATCCTGCTTTGACTTGGAAGCAGGTTTGTACGGATGGGGTTGAGGTATAACTCTGATATTCATTCTTATCTGCTGGAAAGTCAGATAATTTAGCTGTTTTATTTATTGAGTACTTCTTTAGTGTAAGTATCCTAATATTGTAAAATTTTGCAAATTTCTCCATTTATTACTGAATAAAAGTGTATTTCAGCAATGTTTGTGAAATTGTCGGGACATTTGGGGTCATTCTCAAATTCTGCTTAGAATCCACCCTCATCAAGATGTTGACAAAATGTCTGATTCCCCGAACACCTACCTTTATTAATAGTGCTGTGGTCATTTCTCAAAAGAGGCTAAGAAAAGGGATTAACCCCAACCTAGAGTAGAACAAAGCACAACCTACATGGTTTGATGCAGAACATTATCTAGATTATGTACATGATGGTCGTAGTTTGATAAAATGTGTTTAACTTACTGTAAATTTCGAATTTCTGTCACGAAGTCAAACATTTTTTTTTTTGAAAAAAAAATGCAAGGTACGTGTTGTCCAGTTATGACAGACTTAATGCAGGAAATCAAACAGAAATTGTTTTAAACAAGTAGTCTTACCCAGTAAATTGTATCATGCCTTTTATATGCCAATTCTGTACTAGAGCTAGATTCGTTGTATTTAACTGACCTGACAAATACCATTTGTAGCCAGACTCGTGATTTGACTTTTCCAGCAGATGATGGTCTGATACCTTGTTTTTCCACCAGATGCTGGTCTGATACCTTGTTCTGATTGAAAACATCTTCTGTTGGTGTTGAGAAGCAGGTTTGTCTGTTGTCAAGGTCAGGGGATTTCAAAATTGCTTCAGAGAAGAAATTGTCAGCGTTTTCTGTTCATACAAGCTGAGGACTGTGACATGAGATCGTACATAGTATATACCAGGGCATCTGCGTCCACATTAGTCTGTACTTCAAATGTTATTAGTGAATGGATGTAATTTCCCACGTGTTACTCCGGGTTTGTGCAAAAAAGCAAGTTCCTGTTTGGTATAAACTGTGCTGTCTTGTCTAGTAAGTGGATGTGCTGCTGGGGGTTCGCACCCTGCTCTGTTGCAATGGAATGTAATGGGATGTGACGTTGCCTGATGACTGTTATGGCTATCCAGAATGTAAACAAAACCAGCGATTTTGTCCTTGTCGCAATAGTATGATAAGACCACAACTGACCACAAATGTGTATGTTGTCTAATACGCGACCTATTTGGACTCAAATCTGCAGATTTAGAATTTCTATTACCCAAATCTCCACTTAATTCCGATATGGGCTACCTTATAAATGAAACAAAATGGTTGTTATCAGCAGCATGAGAACTACGATCCCGTTTACTGTGGTTTGCATCAAAGAATACAATAATCCTAAAGAGAACTCGACGGCTACAACATTTAGTAATTGGCTACTTTTTTATATTTCTGGTCAGCAGCAAGAAACTGGATGTCCGTTTTAAGGTCACATCCAAATGACCCTGATTTTAATTTCTCAAACAATGCAAATTATATTCACGCCATTGGTTTGAAGCATCCTTGGTACGAAAGGGCTCAAACTCAAGACATGGTTGACTTCTCGCTACTTTGAGGCATATAGCGATCTACCAAAAAGGACTACTGAGTATTTTTGGGGTATCGTAATTATGACAGGCTTCTTCATATCAACAAACGTTCAATCTTTATCCCACTTGATGAGAATACACAAAGATACAAAGTCAAATCAATTGGCTAGCCTAAATCGAACCACTACTGTTGTCGTATGTACAGAACTATGTGAGTATTGTATGTAAACTCACGTGTCCTATATGTTGTTTTGTATATAATAACATGCACTTTAACTTCTTTATCCCAATTGATGAGAATACACAAATATACAAAGTCAAATCGATTGGCTAGCCTAAATCGAACCACCACTGTTTTCGTTTGTACATAACTATGTGAGTATTATATGTAAACTCACGTGTCCTATATGTTATTTTGTATATGATAACCACTTTAACTTCGAAATTATGGCAATTAGTTATGACAAAACATCAGCTCTGCCAAAATGTACAAAATTTACGCACTTTCTCTAAATGAAGGGACCTGGTGACTTGGTAGGTGTGCTTTTTTTCTGAGTAACAACATTAAAAACAAAATATTTAGGCTTATCTGAAGTACCTTTGTATTGTTTTGAATGATTAATTACTTTAGTTTTCATATGATAACGATATTAATGATGTGATTCAAATCCACAAAATTGACGCATTTTCTCAAATTTGGGGAGGGGGATAACATTTTGCTGTCTCACGACCTTATTGAATATGCTAGACATGTAAACTATATATCATGCAACAAAAGATTAAATGAGAAAAATGTTGATGCATAGTATATGCAGTTTTGTTCATCAATGAGTCTGTTAAACGCAAGAAATGAGGGTACGCCGAACGAAAATTGGCGGCATTTATTTCGTTATTTAAAAATTCCGCACATAATTGGCATATAAAAGACATGATACAATTTACATGGTACATCGTTAAAAGGCATCATTTCGTAAATTCTATGGTCGTTATAACAATTTAGTTTACCAATATGGCCTATCATTGAGTCAAATGCTGTCTGATGTGTTTCATAACCACTGTTAAGCCGTTTTTCTCACACTGATTTGACTACGGACTGTTCCGTTTACCTGATCAAGACTATGGGCTCACGGCGGGTGTGACCGGTCAACAGGGGATGCTTACTCCTCCTAGGCACCTGATCCCACCTCTGGTGTGTTCAGGGGTCCGTGATTGCCCAACTCTTGTTTTTGTATTTTATTTAGGACTTACGAGATTGATCACTGTTCGTTATCTTTGCCTTGACATGATACAATTTTCTGGGTCAGATTGCTTAGCTCAAAACAATTTCGGTTTGATTCCCTGCATTACGTCCGTCATAATTGGACAAAACGTACCCTGTATTTTTTTTTCACAAAAATGCTTGACTTTGTGACAGAAATTAAAAATTTACACTAAGTAAAACACATTTTATCAAACTACGACCATCATTTCCATAATCTAGACAAAATTCTGCATCAAACCATATAGGTTGTATTTTGTTCAACCCTAGGTTGGGGTCATCTTAGAATTTGACCTCCCAGCCGCTGCACTAAAAACGCATATGTACATGTATGATTGCTCAAAAGTATTTCAACCTTTAAATCCTTTAAGAGGTTATACATGTATACTTTAGAGAAGCATTATTCTTATAACCATTAATGACATTATTTAAAAAAATACAATGTTTCGAATTACTCTAGATCGATATCGTTTTTGTGGTTTTTTTTAAAACTCTCGCCAAGTTCTTTCGTGTATTTCCCTTTAGTGGTACCAAACAAAGCCCAGACAGTCCGAATAATGACGAGCCAATCGGATAGTCTGGTGAAATAAACGACAGAATACATGATAATCAATCAATTAATTTATACGACACTAGATAATCACAACTAGGAGTAGTGTAAAAGTGCCGATTCTGGCGCAGATACTTTACTAAAGCGCCTCCCCATAACGCCTCCCTGAGAGGGAGGCGTCGGAAATGACGTCACAATTGGCCGAACACCAAGACGATGTACCACATGAGCAAAGACCTATTGTTCTCCCTACAAAAGAGGATCATATGACAGCCTTGAAGGGATCGATGGATCAAAGATAAAAGAATCATGGGACACAATCGAATGATCAAAGGATGTTATATGATATGATCAAAGGAGCTCATATGACAGGTGTTGAAAAGTTCTATTGTTGTGATTCAAAGCAATAGAAAACGTCGATCTAAAAATAGAACAAATGCTTATCAACACAATGACTGGTCATTTGACACGAACTGAAAGATTTTCCTGAACCAATAAAAAAATCTCAAAAGTCAATGGAACCAATCAAATACAAGAATTATGGCTGGGAATGCCATCATACGTGCGGGATACGATAAGAACAATGGATCCGCCAGCGCGTCCTATTTTTCAATCGTTGGTAAACAATGAAGGTCAAAATTGAGAACACGGGGATACTTACTCATCCGAGATACATGTTTGAATCGAATCAGTAAACACGGGTCTTTTAAACCCTCGATGCAGTTAGTTTTACACGGGGAGGAGTGATTAATGAGATCAACTCAAACAAAGCAAACATGCAAATCTGATGCATATTTTAAAAAAATGGGGAAATATGTGATGCATCTATTCCCTTAACATTTTGAGCATTTTAAGAGGAAATAAATTGACCATGTTTAAAGATCACCGTTTCTCATCAATAAGCACATTCAATACATGTAACAACACAAATATTCGGGGTTTTTTTCTCATATTTATTTTTTTATTTTCATACAAATTCAAAGTATTGCTTATTACGGCTCATATTTATTTTTTATTTTCATACAAATTCACAAAAAGCAAAACAAAGATAATGTACAATCAACTATATATTTTCGTATCATCTGCACTGACCCACGAATTAAACGTTGAAGGCCAATGTAACCATTTTACAAGGTATTGCTTATTACGGCCGCGACCTCTAGATCTTAAAATTCTTTCCACTTTGAATTCGTCATCTTCACGAACGTTCACTTTTTGGAGTTCCGCTTGGTAAAACGTTCCTTTTATCTCGTCGTTTAGAAAGTCTTTGAGTCTGTATATGGGTAATCCTCCTCTTAATCGTCTCTCCGATACCACAAATATTTCTCCGGACCACTTCTCGTCGTATTCACGGGTGAAAATGTTCCGCAGGTGACTGATGCGCACACAATCTGAAAGTTTTCCTCACTCGTTTTATTTTCGTTTTCGTGGGTGTCTTTTTGGGCCAATACATCCTCCACCAGACGTCCGTCTCCTTTGCCTTGGTCACCTTATCGGGGGGCATGCCGATCGATCTGTGATACGTTGCGTTATAGTTGGTGGCAAAGTCTTGTAAATGATCCACGTAACGCTAGGGTTGTTGATAGGTGATATATCGATACAGTTTAGCCTTAATCGTTTTAATCACCCTTTCTGCATAATTAGCTTTGGTTTCCGTGTTCTGGGCGTACAAGTGCTCAATATTTTGAGTGTTTAGAAACGCATTGAAGACTCGGGCTCGGAATTCCTGTCCTTTATCGGTTCGAATTCGTGTAGGACGTCGAACATCTCGAAGAATGTTTTCAAAGGCCGAAGTCACACTTTGACCATTCTTGTCCTTAAGAGGGCGCATCCACAGAAACTTAGAGAATATATCAAAAACAACCAGAACGAAGGCAACTCCGTCGATTTGTTTGGCATGTTTCGACATATCCATGAGATCTGCATTCCACTGGTCATCAATGCCAAGGGTGACGACTCAGTTTCTCTTGAAATGTGTTCGGACTCATCTTTGTAGACTGTAAGCTTCTTGTCTCTCATTTCCTGATCTTATAATTTGCTCAGAACAGTATGTTTCCTTGTTGCGCACATATCGATAACAGTTTGTCCGGCCCCGAAAAAACCGTCAGCATTAACAGGTCGTAATACACTTGTGCTTGAGATAGTCCTCCCAATGACATGTTTCATCTTTGACTGACATCAACGAATTGAAGCCTTCACGTATCAAACACCATTATATATCACCTGATAACGTGATCTTAATTGACAACACATGTTTTTTCTTTTCAATTTTTATTCAAAAACTATTATACATAATCAATATCTCATCAGACAGATAAGCAGACTCTCGAAAGTCATTTAAGCCGCTGCGGATTGGTCACTGTCCCCTTCCTCCGTTTCACTGTCTCCATTGTCAGATTCCATTTCATCGTCCCACATTTCGTCGAGGAGATGACGGTTTTTATTCAGAGCCATTCTAATGGATTTGCGTTCATTATAGCCCCTAAACTGGAAATCTGCTACATCATCCATGATGGTGGCATGAATGGAACCATGCTAAACTGTAGAATGTATTGGATGAGGTCTGCGTATCCGGTGATGAATGTTTGCAAGTCCTTTGATTTCATTTTTTTCTTCAGCCTTCTCTCTGGCCTTTTCTCGAGTCAATCCCTCTTTGATGTATTTGTCGTAATTCTGGTCCCATTCTGTTTCATTCGTCTCTCTGGCTTTATCCATGAGAGCATTAAAGACATCTTGTTTTCGATCGTCTTCATTATTCCTCTTCTCTGGCTCAAAAGGGATGCAATTGGGCAGATCCTCCTCCATTTCGACATCATCTTTCCTTTTCCCGTTTTCTGGGCACCATCTTTTCACGTGTCTTTGGAGGTTGTGCATGTTTTCAAAGAGCAGTCAACAATCGTCGCAGGAAGGCATATCTTCTGTAGGTGTCGTGGGTAGAAAATCCGACTCTTCCCTTCAAAATTGCTGGGTAATTGACTGACGATACGTCTGTTCGGTAGGAATGTTTCTCGGAGAATGAGGCGCAGTCGGTGTTTCTTGTGGTTTTATAGGATTCAAGATGTCAATGCGCAGGCGCAGATGTTCGGGTGTAGTTGGTTTTGAAATCAATAAACAGGTATCCATATGGTTTGGTTGTAGCTTCTTTGAAGTGTCTCAAGGTGCTGGGGATTTTCAGGGTACATCTGTCGAGCCAAGGTCATGACTTGCTGTCTTGTCCACGGGGTTATTAAAAGACCAAGTAGTCGACAATTTCGTCTCTCGGTAGGATCTCTTGTTATAGTATAGTTTTGAATTGATAGCCACGACTGACAGATTTCTGTGATGACTGCCCTCTGTAAACAACTCGTTGACTCTGGAATATTTAGCCGCTGTCGACATGATATCGTCTAAAATGAAGAGATTCTTCGTTCCCGGGTGAACGAACGAATCTTGCTCCAGGTCTAAAGGAATGCCCTGTCCAACTTCGACTGAGGGATAGACAGTGGCCTTGACGATGTTATACAGGGGTTGCCATCTCTTATAGAGCCATAGGATTCTCTCTGGAGGAGGGGTAATCTTATTCATGCAATGCTGCAACAACGATTTCACGAAGTACGTCTTGCCCGACGAAGTTGGTCCCGATACATTAGCCGTAAAAGGATGTTGAAACATAAACTCCTGTTGTTGTTGTTGCTGCTGTTGTTGTTGCTGCTGCACTCCAGATTCCAATTCTCTGTGTTTATGTCTCACGTATCTTTTCAAACTGTCAGGCCAGACGTAAGCACTCGAACAATGATTGCAAGTATACATGTCGATCCTTTGACATCTTCTCGCATAATGGCATACTTCACCGGTAAATCCCTTTTATAGATATGATCTTATCGGTGATTGGTTGTTACACTATCTACTATAACCAATCAGATCCCCGGTATCGTCCGACTCCAGAATCCAAGATCAATGGAAACTCCGGGTTCCAGGGATCCGGAAACTAATGGTACCGGAAGCTTATGAATCCGGTACCTTACGGATCCGGCAACATATGCATCCGCGGCGGCGCCCCCGGGGAGTCCCTGCCTTTGACTTTCATTGATTTTTTTCCATCAGTGGTCGGTCGACAGGGACTATATATATCCTACAAGTAATGAAATAGTTCACTACTTCACCTTTCTCAAACCCATGACCAACAAAAAGGACAGAAACGTTATCATCGTTTTCATCATTTTAATAAAAAAAAATTCATGTCACCACATCTGTTAAACGATATAGCAAACATACATAATTCTGTACATTCTATGATCCATACATCGAGATGATCTATACATCGAGATATAGTGAAATCACAAAACACATTACAGTTTTTGACACCGCCAGTGGCCATGTGCCAGAGTTTGTATTCCGTCCTTGAGGATGAATCGCTTGTCGTCATAGGCGGATAATGTGGTTTTATTTAATGTCACGGTATATATCTTGTGTTTGTCCGTGCGGAAGAGGGTCATGGACTCCATTTGTGTTTCTCGATTGAATAGGCACTGCGTGTACAGGTCGTGGCGTAGTTTGGAGCGAATGACGGCCTTGGAGACTCCCTTGGCGGTACGTTTTTCTGTGTAGTCGTGAATCATGCTGTACATTTTGGATCTCATACCCACGAATTCCTTGACAGGAACAGATTCCGTCTCATCCTTCATTTTGCCGATTACTTTCTTGTTGGAGGCATCGTACAAAGGATGTTTCCTGGGATAAGCACTAAAGTCAAATAGCTCCTTGTCGTTTTTCAAGTCGCGATAGAGATCGTCCGTTGTGACCTCATAACAGAGAGAATCTGTGTTCGTAAAGAGGAGCTCTGCTATCGAACCATACTTGGTCTTCATATAGTTGTAATGAAAGTCGTACATGATACAGACGTTGCAGTGCCTAGCGTCTTCGACGATCGAGAATGGAAAATCCGCAATCGAAGATGGGTCGATTTAACAGCCAGGTCTGCGTTGAAGATTTTAAATGACAGAAATGAGACATTGAATACATGTGTAAGTATGTTATAGATACGTAGAGTCAATCGGATATCTTTGTTGGCAGAAAGAAATAAATCTCTTCAGCTTACCTTGAAACCTGGTTTCTTTGTTAGCTTCAGAAGCCTCTTTTCGTTGTGCACCAATTGGATGTCACCCTTTTCAAATTTTCCATCGTCTTTGCCAAACACACTATTATTCATGAGTTGAAAAAAAATCCTTTCACTCGTTTTGGCTTCCTTTTCTCGACTGTATTGAAAATCTAGTAAGGCTTCAACCCAAGGGCTTTGTTGGAATTTGAAGATTCTGTGAATTTTGGTCAAATGCAGACCCAGCGAAATATACACCTGCAGATTCCGGTAATGAAGCACGTAATTCGTCTTGTCGTAGAGGTTGGATACAAGTTTGTTGCAGCCGTTAGTTTTCATAACAATATCCGCCAGTAATGTCTGTTGGTAGATTTCTGGCTGGATTTTGAAAGACTCGGGAGCTAATGTGTAGTCGTTGTGATGATCGTGGAGATGATGCGGATATTCCAAATCCACTTCTAGAATGAAGCCGTGATCGCTGCCGTCTGGAATTGAGGTCACATCAAAGCTGAGAATATCTGCTTTGGATAGCCGTTCAAAGTCGTGAGTGGGCAGCGATTGACTCATGGCCCATCCATACAGGTTGTTTGCATCGAAATATATGATGAACTTGGATGGTTTTTTTGGATCATAATCATCCAAGTAAAGGTTATTGCCTTTGGCATGTCGTTTGGTGATTGTGGATATACCACCTCGCAATCCCTTTTCGACAAACAAGTGCATGTCTGGATCGGTCAAAAGCTCCAGCTCCACACCTGTCATTTTAAGGCCGCCTGCCACGCCAGACCCGGGGAGGTGTAGAAATGGGCGGGGTCTAACCCATAGATCTCCATACATAGGTTCCGAAAATTCTCAAAAACATCGGCAAAGAGATGAACATCGGTTTCGACATATAGATCGTGGTACTCGCCAAGGTTCTTTATTCTAAAGGCGTCCCATACCCGTTGAGCATGCAAGTAGTCTGCGTCAGACACTTTCGTTCCGTCAAGATCATTGTAAAAAGCTTCTGGGGGAGGAAGCTGTGTTTCGTTGAACGTTTGCAATGAATCCATGTAGCAATATGGATAAACTCCTTTTCGGCTGAGCATTTGGAGTCTTAAGTCATTGTTTCCAGGATGTGTCATTCGAACGTAATACAGCAGATGGTTGAACTTCCTCAAATCTGTTGTGGCTAGATTTTATACGAGCTTCTCTAAGGAGGTTGGAAGGAACTGGAGGGTATCGATGAAATCCAGTTTTCCCAAAGAAAACGAGATATATCTCTCATGGTTCTGAGGAATGCAATTGATCCTCTTGTGTTTCATCTTTCCAATTGCTGACATGATAAGGATGATGCATCGTATCCTTCAAAATGTATTGGAAGAAACAGGAAACTCTCTCCGTTAGTATTTGAATATTGATATTGAAGAATTATAGCTGCTTGCCCCGAATCTGCCACGGATTGGAGGTTGACTGTCAGGCAAGGCATTTACTTCCCATGGACTGATCTACACTTCGCTATTTTTCGAGGTGCCGTGTGCCTAACACTCGATTTGTATATGTTCTTTTGGATTATTTGATTACGTGTTTTCGACAATGTAGACTTCCATCTTTTTGTATTTACTACATTGGAAGAAATATTTGTTAGAATGAAGGAGAGGCTGATTAAAAAGAATATTTCAGATTTGATGCGTTGGTAACCATTGACAAAGTATCAAAGTTCTATATTTCTGCCAGCTAGCATCAAAGATATATTCCTATGTAACTTTCTAAAAAGGATTATATTCGCTTTACGAAAATGTAAGGATATGTTTCGTTATATTCACCACCTCATAATGTAAATAAGACTGCGTCAGTGAATGGTTTGTAGGTGTAGGTTATATGACAAAGACAAGATTTCTAAGTAAAATGCAGTTTCAATTCATAAAAAAAACTATAAAGTTTGCTTTTAACTCATTTGTTCATTTAAGGGGAACAGGAATTCCTAAATCCCACCAAATTATGGGCGTTAAATTTGCTTACTTCGTCCCCTTATAATATGATCAATTATAGAATAATAGAACTATGCCGGGAAATTAGTTTCACATTCTAAACACCAGTACATTCCTGTATCCGTGAATCGCTGCATTTTTAGTTTACCTTGTATCATCAATTATATCTTTATCCATGTGACAAAAATTATCATTTCTTTGGTTCTTTTTTTCACATTTGGATTCGTCGCCGTGTAACTATGGTTTATCGTAGTGCGTTCGATTTGTAGTAATGCGCTTCGCAAGTAAAAAAATCATAAATTCAGTTTAAATTCTGATTTAAGAATCCAAATGTGGGATATTATGCGCTCCTAATAACATTTTGAAAAACTATCAATGGAACAGAGTGTGAATCTTTGCGAATTGTATATTCCAATGGACAAACATGTTGTTGATAAGTAAAAGTGAATGAGAGGGTGGCATCGTGCGTGCTGGTAGCTTATTATTGAACAATATACATGACTGCGTTTACATATTGTGCATTTTAAAAGCCATCGACCATCTCACGTTCATCTTGGTACGATCAACTTCCTACAATATTACTAGTATACGTTCGATGTCGCATCATTATACAATGTAATGTCACGGCTTTAAGGATTTTTCTGGTAGTTGAAATAAGAGACTTAAATTGGATTGTTGATGAGTGTAATAAGAAACATATCATTACGATAGTTTAGCAATGATAAAAGATGAAAACACTAAATGTTGAATACGGCAATATGATTTTTTATTAATATGCAAGACATGATGTTTTTGCGTAGTACATCGCATCATCAACCTACACAATTATAATGTCATAATCATTTCATCAATTCGTTAGATATTTCATATCCATTCTAAAGTTCTAGCAATACCAAATAACTCAACATTCACTGATGATAAGAAAAT
>CAJDSM010047694.1:0-19472 GCA_903981925.1 Ostrea lurida | reverse complement strand
ATGGACAGCTGCCAATAGGTCACTTGAGTGACTAGGTAACTCAAGAAATTGCAGAATGTTTCTAAACTTTCTTAGAAACACAGTTTGTCTATTATGAAAAGAATGAGGTACTAAAAAACCCAGTCTCACTTGACAGTTTGAGCCGTTTTCATCTGAATTATCTCCACAGTGGTTAAATCTGTCACACTCATTCTGACGGATACAGCGCCCGTACTCGTACAATAACATCCCCATCTCTTGCAGATCTGTCAAATAAGTCAAACATTCATACATACAGTCACTTACAACAAGTAACAAAATTCTAATATATATTAATGGAAACAAAAGTTTAAATATTGAAACCAAAAATTCAGGTTAAAACATGGTAGATTTTCACAACGGAAACCATGCAGTTCTGATGACGACTGTCTAAGGTCGAACAAGTCAACCAAATAAATTCACAGAGCATTCTTTCGATGTGTTGGCAATCTGTTTATTACTGTTAACAGTGTCAAATCTAGTGATGATTGATATGAAATAGTAGACTAGATCCATACTGTTATTTATATTCTCGTATAATTTCTAAGCTGATGTTAGGAATGAAAAACAACGTCATGTACTTGTAAACATTGATTCCCTCCAGATCACAACAAAGTGGAACTGTGAGACATTGTGTTGAAACTATTGTAGCAGTACTGAGAAACATAATTTTATTTATTCACCTTTTACTTAGAGGTCAAAATCAAGATCACAAGGTCAACTTTAGTACCAATGGAAGAAAACATATGCTAATTTAAAATACGAAAGCAGTGCCTATGGTTAAAAGTATAGTTAATAATAGAATTTTCTCAAAGTAGGTCGAAGTACATGTCAAGGTCATGAAGTTAAAGATTTTGGTACCGATAGAAATTCTGTCACAAGAATACACATACCAAATATAAAGGTCTGTAATTATTGTATCTTAGCTCTGATTGGTCAATTTCAAGTTTGAATGCAAGTTATTTTGTATAACTGCTTGGTATGAGGACACACCCCCTTGACAACTAGCAGCCGGAACTACTTTTGCAATTTCAACAAATAAATAAAAGCAAGGAAATATTTGTAGTTGTTATTAATTCTGTAATTAATTATAAGGATGACTCTAATTTGGGGCATATTATACGAGTATAACCTGGTTTGAGTCAGTTTACGCTTTTTTATAAATCGCGAGTATAACCTGGTTTGAGTCAGTTTACGCTTTTTATAATCCGCTTTGCACTTCTTATGTGCAAAAGATATGACAAGGTAAAAGATTTTTTTCCACAGAACAGAAAGAAAAGACAGACAGGACAAAACTAGATGCCCCCAAATCTTCCGATAACAAAAACACTACATGTCTGAGTAATTTTTAAAGACACCTGAAACATCCAAAAACTTGCTTTAATCATTATCCCAATTCAATATCTCTTCCACAAATTATCAGTTTGTGAACCAATAGTAAATTCTGATGACATTGTGAGCTCAATCTTTAGACTACAGATCAATGTGTATACTGTGGAGTCACATCAGTCACTTCTCTGAAGTTTGAAAACCTCCAACTCTTAAACGTATTTTCATTCAAGTGAAAATCTGACAATCTGCACTTGTAAGCATCCCTCGTTTCTTTATACAGCAGACGACACATTACCTGCGTAGCCTCGTTCTCGATAGGAGTGTACACAATTTTTAGATTGTCCATAGGCGACCTTTCCTCGGAAGCGTATGTAAAATCCTGTCTCACTCTTGAGTAGTCTTTGTATATATTGTTGGATATATTTTTATTTAGTGTTCCATCTGAGGTCAAACCATCTCGAATTTCTACCACCTGTTGCTCTGGCTGACTGTAACAATGTTATGTCCTTTTTGTAATGCATTAATTCAAATGAAATTACAGTTATTAATTTTTATTAAATATGTCATTAACATTTTGAATTAACTTAATTGTCATTATAAATACTGTACCCATCCTGTCTTCTGAACTTCATAATTTTCATTACATTCTGTCGTAATCAGGCTGGTTTTAACGACCATACACAGTCATATTCAAAATCTTTTATTACTGTTAATCATCTGAAAGTCAATCACTCCTCCAGCACTGATCAAATCATACTTCACAGTCTGAAATATCAAACAATTCATTAATTTCATTGGAGATTTAAGCCTTGTTACTTCACAACCCATTACTATAACAATATGAAACATGAATGAAAATATGCTAAAGGTTCTAGGTGAGGTTTAAAGTGATGATCAATTTTTGGAAGTGTATTTTTATTTCTACATGAAAGAGATCGGAAATTAAAAAGAAAAATTTGGTTTTCATGTTGTTTTCGAGCTACAGATGTTTAAACAACCTTTTTGCACTTAAATACTAAGATTATTATTTAAACTCCATCGTCTGTTGGTGTAAACAAAACATAAGGAATACAATCAATCATTACATAATAGATACAATAATATTCTTCTTCAATACAATATAAAAAAAAGATTTCAACGCCCACCACACCCCCAACACCCACCTACCACCCGCCCCCAACCACACGCGGAGCCCCCCCCACAAAAACACGCCCCAGAACACCCCAAACAACCCACCCACCCCCGCCCCCCACCCCTACGACACACTCACCTACCCACCCACAGCCCGGCCCCCCCAGAACCAGCCATCGCCCTCCAACCCCCACCATCACACCACAGCCACACACGCCGCCGACCATCCACATAACTCAAAAAAAACACAATACTTTCAATGAAAATAACAATAGATGACCTTTCTGCCACCGTTGAATATACGGAAAAAAACTCATGATACCCGAATTTCAGAGTTTAAAAAAATACCCATTTCTAGAGTTGATGTCAATTTCTTGAAAATTCACGTAAAATTATTTTCAGAGTCTTGTCTCACAAAATTTAAAATGGAACTGGAAAGTAGAGCATTTCGATCAATTTTTTAAAATATTGGGCCAAAAATACTGATTTTTTGCGCACAGGAAATTCTCGAGTAAATTGAATTGGACTTTTTAAAGCATTATGTAGTCTGTTTGGAAAAATACCTCAACAAAAAATTAATAAATACAAAATTTGGACTAGTTCAAGTCTCATCTACCTGTATCATTAATTTTAAAACTGTAATATACGTAAATAGGGGTATAAAAATAGAAGGTATCATTGGATGAAATAGAAACTGTAAAAGTCATGCATTTATGACTTAATCCAATCCTTCCGCCACAAAATTATAGTCCCTACCAAACCCTTTCAAAATCTGAATTGGACACAAAAATTTTCAACTGGACAGGGTTCAGTCTGTAAATGTTGTTTTTTGAATATTTATGTTCACCGACTTGGGGTCAGTATTGAACCAGGTAAATACTCTATTCACTTAGCGTCCTGCGTAAGTTGTTCTCAAAAGCGCAGCTACAACATTCCTTAAGAACCTCTATACACTGCACACAAACAAGAGTAGTATTTTTTAAGCAATTAGAGTATTCTTGCCCTTAGATCTAAATTGAAAATATTCAGTAAATTGTGGGTGTTACCAAATGGTTAATCAGTTTAAAGCCATTCTGAACATGTCAGTAGGTGAAACCAAGATAAGCGTTAACTGAACTTCATATTTGCATGTGTTTGTTTTCGTTCAAGTGAGCAATTATGATTCTTTCAGGCAATACTCATTATTTGAACATATTTTTCCTGGGGGTAAATGCTGGGCGGTAAATGGCCCGTACCATTATATGAAAAACAACTTAAATATAAACTTACGATTATTAACACCTTAACTATGACTGTTTAATTTTCTTCCAGTGTTCTTAAAAAAGACTCATTTTCAACATCACCAGAAGGTGCTATTTTAATATAGCATTTGTATTCCTGATTCAGTTATCCATACAAGTTTTAACATTAACGCTCAGCTCTAAAATTCCAGTCCAGTTGCAAAAAACAGAAAACCAAGAGGCATATCTGCCACAATTCCTCACACGAGAATTTGAAATCTTTTGATGCAAACTTTTAACTCCAGCGTTGATTATTAACTTCACATAGAATTATTGCAATTCTTTGAATAAACTGTTGTATAGCTCTGAAGAAGATTTTTAATTAAAATAAAAAATGCATTTCCAGTCCACACATCAGACTGTCAACTTAGGCCTATGCGATATTTCTGTTTAATCTTATAGTTATACAGACCACCTGCTTTCAACATTTAGTAATAAAATAAAAAACAAAAATAATAAAATCCAAATAAAGATATTAATAAAAAAAAAACTTTCACGTGGTAAGTTTCCAGGGAAACATTGTCGCCTGCCTACTTCTAATTTCATTTGAAAATTACTTTTTACTTCATCCGTTTAAATATCATTCATTGGCAAAAAATATAATAATTCATAACTTATTTTGTCACGAATTCACGTTTTCTGTTCCAAGTTTACCAAGAATGACAATGCATATTTCTAACCATGATGATGAGATATATTGTTATGAGAGAGATGCCGCAGTTTGTGATGATACTATTTGACAATTAAAGACATATTTAATTTCTAAGAGGTTCCATGCCCTCCAGTCAATTACTTTGTGAACGATATTGTTCTATGCGTCAAAAAAAAATTTTAAGTTGCGTTCAAAACCAGGAACGTGACATGCAGCGCCAGCCGGAGTTGGAACTGCTGTTTACATGACACCAGTTGTCCATTAACTGAATATCTCGTGTGCCAAAATCAGGAAGCTAGGCCTGTGTGCGTTCCCTGGAGGAAAAAATGTGACAGACAATTTGTCCATGTGAAAAAATATTCTAAGTTGCGATTCAAACAGGAAGTTGAACATGCGGCAGATAGGAAATTGGCGTTACACGCGACATACAGTTGTCCATTCACTGCATGCTCTTGTGCCAATATCAGGGAAGCCTCCGCCAGTGTACGTCCTTGTACGAGAAATCAATGTGACAAGAAAATTTTGTCGGACCGCCGATGCCGAAAGACGACTTAAAAGTGGATCCCTATATGTCGCCTCCGCTAACGCAGGCCCAGCAGACACAATAATGTCCCGCTCGTATGTCCAAAATTACCCACGTAATATTTTTCAAAGAACTTTTTATGACAGCACACAAAGAACCTTAATACACTGGTGACAAACGGACGACTAGCACAGGCTCATTGACGAAGATTCTTGACAGTTAATACTGTTTTTTTACAACGTTTAAAATTTTCTTTTTCTTTTCCTGTGTATGATACCCTTCAAAACACGTACCCCCAGTAATATGTGAAAAAAAAAAAAAAAATATTGAAGTGTCTCACACATCGGATCTAAAGAAAATGATATTTCGTCATTATGATTTAGATTCTTTTATTTTGTAAGCGCCTCACTTTTTAATTTGAAATACGCCGATTAATTCAATTAACCACAATGCATGGCCCACAACGGTCCCCTATATCTCTCACCTGAGTATATCATTGCCCAATCTCTCTTTTAGCATGTCCATTAGGTAGTTGAAATGCATTGTTTAAACTGCAAGGCTAGTTTGTATCAAATTTGTTCTGTAGGATCTTTTATGGGAGGGAACAAAATTGTGAAATTTGTGGGTCCCTGCCCATTTTGGGCTTGTTTGTTAGACATAAAATTTTCGAATGATTTTAAAAAAATCCTTTTCTGAATTTCTTTGATGAAAACTACTTCTGCATAATTGTGATAAGCATGTATCAAATTATGACACTGTTGAAAATGTAAACAATATAAAATCGTTGTAGGAAATAGTGATGACAACATTGTTTCCACAACACTGAAACCATATGACAACTTTGCTGAAAGGATGGGGTTTCCTGTATGGTTTCTGCAGTACTTAAACAATTACATAATTTTTGCAAGTTTCTGCCAGGTTTCACTCTAGAGTGATGATGCATGCTGCAAGCTGCAATAATTTTCCGCCATTTCGCAATGGAACAGAATATATTTTCAGTTTTCTAGAAATGCCATATTTGAGGGGTGTTTTTAATTGGGCAAATTTGACTAAAAAAATTTATTGTTCTCAACTTTGTGTATAAATAATGAAGATTCATTGGATTGACAGAGAAGTGCATCTAGACCATGAGTGTGATTTAATCTACTGGTACACTACTGAATTCCATTTGTCATGCCTCACAACCAGTTAAAAATCTAGATTCCCCTTGCCAAAAAGTTGTAGATATATGTGTTTGACAAAGCCAAATTTTTTATGACATGGAAACAACAGAAGAATTGGAACATTGTTTTTAAATGAACTGTAAACACCCAGTTGGAGTTTGAAAGATGCACCATCAACATGCATCACTTGTAATCTTTTTGAGGAAAGCTGGGCTCTTGTTTATTTCAAATTCAACATTCTTTATGACTTTCACCCATATTGCATACATCAACACTACATACATGAATTAGGATTAAACATTTCTTTTTGAAGAATTTAACGATGTGTAAACTCTGGACATTTACTCACAAACTGAATTTCGCACTTTTATTTTAAGTTTATGAGTAAAAATGTCCAGAATTTACACATCGATAATTCTTTTAAAAAATGTTTAATCTTATAATTCCATTTTGTTCACTGTCTGAACAACTTTAAAAATTTGAATAGTTCCGTGCGTTATGTTGTTTGTTTTCATGCTCTTATTGTTACGTCACGTTTTCGGATTTATTGATGTGTAAATTCTCTCTTTCGATTTAATTTTATCCAATCAAAACAACCATAATAAAGGACATTGGATTTATTCATGCATATTTCTAGATATATTTTCTTTTCTGCTACTTTTGATTCAAATAATTGGATGGTATTTTATGATAGGGTATGATTTCTAGTTTGTCATTTGGACTTCAAAATTGAGTCTAGGGGTGGGTTAGAGTCCAAAAAATCATATTTGCACTTTACTTTTGTAAACATAACAGATTCAAATATTTGATGTTGGCATATGATAGTATATGAAATTGTACATTTCAGTCGCAAACTTTGGATATAGTCGTTGCAGTAGAAGGAATTTAGTGGGACTAAATATTTTGCTCATGCCTCAGTTTTTTAACCATCTTGGATTCAAATGATTTTGGTGATGGTATAAGATAGGGTATGATTTGTAGCTTGTACTCAAGAGTTGGACCCTAAGGTTTGGGGGAAAGTTTAGCTATACCCCCGCTCCAAAGGAGAAGGGGGGGTATTGTTTTACCCATGTCCGTCATTCCGTCCGTCCCACATTTCTGTAACATATTTCTCAGCAACCATATATCACAGGTTACTAATATTTTGCATGAAGCTTTATTTAGATATGATGTATTGTGGGATGCATTTTCAGATTCATCGGACATCTAATTCCTGGTTGTGAAGCACTTAAAATTTTTTATATTTAGTGTCCATATACAACATTTTTCGTAACATAATTTTCAGCAACTATGTATTACAGGGTATTAATATTTTGCATGAAGCTTTATATAGATATGATGTATCATTGGTTGCATTTTCAGATTCATCAGACATATACATGTATCTATTTCCAGTTTACTGAGAACTTGGAATAATGTACAGCTATATTGACAGCTTTTATAGGCTTTGAGTGGGGGTATCACTAGTGAGCACTGGCTCCCTGGTTTCTTGTTTTGACAGGACATACAGTAGAACCTCATTATCTCGATGGGACAGAGAAAAAACTTTGAGATATCTGTGGATTTGAGATATCGAGGGTAAAAATACTATAGAAAATAGGTGGCTGGGATTTCCAATCTCTTTGACATAGCTATGGTATTCCAGATATCAGTGTTCAAGATACCAAAGTTCAACTGTATATTATTGGTAACTTAGTTGCTGATCCAGTGTTGAGTGTTCCAACAAAGTTACCTACATGTATTTGTGTGAACATATTCAAATTACATTGTACATTTTCCATTTGATTTCAACAGGTGGAGGATCTGGTTGGTCTCGCAGCAGTAACTACAGCATGACAGTCAGTGTCATTGTTCCTCTTGTCATCTCTGTGTTCTTCCTCATCATTTTATGTGTTCTCTTCTTCCTGATCCGACGATGTCACAATGCACGGGCACTGGAAATGGACAGGGCATCAGGAGTACCTACCATCAGTGGAGGAATTAGTAGTAGAAGTAAGGAAAGAGCTTGTAGGGATTTANCATCAGTGGAGGAATTAGTAGTAGAAGTAAGAGGAAAGAGCTTGTAGGGATTTATTATCATACCAATAGAAAGATACAAGTAAATATGTTCCTGTAAAGTTACTGGACTGATGTTGTTCTGGTGCAAGGTTGAGTCTTGAATCAATATTTAAGTTTTGTCCAGACTATCAGACCAGAAGAAAAGACACTTACATTTGACACAAAGGTTGATGTACAAGTGTGTATCATATTTAAAATAAGGTTAGCAGTTTTAAAGTAAGGTCATGGAAACACCTGACAGTGATGGTGTATTGAATCTCTGTTCCCACCAAATCATTATGGATGTACTGTGTGACCTATCAGCTTCTGCCTAGTTGGACAATATTACATGTAAATTCAGTAATGTAAAGTTATTTCCCTTTAGGAGGCCGTAGAAATAGGCAAACGCAGAGACCAGCAGAATTCCCCCCTACCTATGAAGAAGCCCTGGACAGTCCCCCCTATGAGGAACCACCTCTGGTAAGCTTCATTTGTGTTTTACATTTCATTAAAGTTTACATGTAATTGAGTCATTCTGTTTGAAATTTTGATATATGATAATTCGGCATTTGCTTCAGGCACGTGAAAATGGTGTATTGAAACCCCCAACGTACGATGAAGCTATTGGACAAATTCCATACCCTTCTGAAGAGGATTACACTGAGGAGGAGTATCCCCCGCCAGACTTCAGTACCTTAGAACGACCACTGCCTAACAACGAAACCCAAATGTCTAACACTCCATCTGAAGGAAGTGAAGAAATCCGCCCAGTGAATCATACATACAGTATGTCTTATAGCTCAGAGTCCTCTACAGAGGTTCCAGTGAACCAAAACGTCTCACAAATTTACAGTCCCACCTACACAGAGGTTCCCTATCATAGGTCCCCAAACAGAGAGAGCACTGAGCACGAATTTACAGAGCGGGTCCCAAGTCAAGCAAGAGATAGACGGCAAATAGACAGAAGGACGGTGGATCCACAAAGACATAAGAACAATGAAGGAGAAGCTTCAGAAAGAAATCCATATGAAAGTCGGTCAGTTCCAGCCGTCAGTAGAAGAGGAATTCCCTCTCAGAAGCAGGGTCACGTGTCAGAAAGAGGGGAAGGCAGAGGGAAAGCAGATTTCACCGAAACACAGAACTTTCCTAATACTTCATCAAGTCGGATTTCTCCCCAATTTCACTCCAAAGGCACAAATTACCACAAAGGTGATCAGGTGGGAAATCAAACAAAATCAAAAACTAATCAAAGGGACAGAACATCTGACAGCAGCTCAAAGAATTTGCTCTTTAGTGAAGACCATTGTGAAGAGAATAGGGGCATACTGAATCAAGCTTTTAAGGACTATGATAGTTCACAAAATTCACCACCAAAGACGAATTCAGCCAGCCTTGCCAACCTACATTCCTTGGAGAGATGGACTGAGGACAGGAGGGGGATGGCCATGTCCTTACAGCACCTTCCCATCACTCAATGTGTTGCTTCCAGGAGTAGCTTAGCAACGGAAAATCCTGACCACTCCAATGGAAGAATGAACAGTGGTCTACCAATTGGAAACGCCAGACGAGAGGACGTCCTTCGCCAGCCACGACCTCTAAATGCAGATCGACCTATGTCGCTCTCGGTAGGAAATCTTCCCATACATTCACATTTACAACCTAGGAACTTGGAAGAAAGGAAGGATGAAGGAGGGTCATCTGAAAATTCAAACACATCAAGACAAGCGTCAGCCTCATTAGGAGATTTGACCCGACGTCAGTACAATCAAGCTGCCAGACGTCAAACTCAGTCCCATCCAGACTTGTCGAACATTCAGGAAGAAAGAAATACCGATGTCCTTACCTTTGTTTGTGACAGTGAAGATGTCTTTGTTTGAATATTTCACCACATGCTCTTTAAAGGTGATGCAATCGTATTTTGAAAGGAATCTATGTGAAAGTATGCATCTAGGAACCAAATTCCAGGATATTCATTCCAAACATTGTGAATTTTCACACACTTTTCATATTTTTATGTATTTTTGTATGAAATGAGACCAAGGTACTGACCTTTATCATAAACAACTTTATAATATAGGCCTGTACTTTGGTCAGATTGTATGAAACCCATACTAAGCTAGACTATTTTAATCAGAGAAAATTTATAACAATTTTGTATAGTTGTTTTAAGTTTGTTTGAAATTTAGTTGTTTGAAGGGGTGTACTATTTGACTTAATTTTGAATTAGAACTACTATGACAATAGATAATAAGATTTTAATGCTTGCTGTAGCTCTAAAGATGCTCTTATGTGAATCTCACTAAATTAATGTACTCTATCCTTGGTTTTTACAAATCAATCAAATTTGTGGCAGTATTATTCAGTGCCAAGGGCAATAACTTTAAATAATATTTTGGAATTTTCTGTATTCTATGACAATTATAGTGATTTCCCCGATGTGCATAAATAAAATTTTTATGTTGAAAAAAGTGGAACCTATACATGTTCCTTGATATCTGATGAAATTAAGCTATATTTTGGAGTGGAAATCAATGCAGTTTTTTTCTTCGTAATTTGAACCCATGGTAGTGCAAGTGTGGGCTACCTAAAGTATAGATTCAAAATGCTCAAAATGATACTTTTATATGTACAATGAGTATGTAAAGAAAGTTTATAGAACTTCTTAATTACCAGAAGTCATGATAAAGATCTTGGAAAAAATACTTTATACTTTTTTTGTGAAGAAAATAATTGTACATATTTAACAATAACTACATTTTTTATGCCCATAGTGTAATGAGATCAGATGAGTAACATACTCTAAGAATAAATTGTTTTTGAACTTTCTGAACAACCATTATATTTACTTGGTTATGTTGCTTTACAAAGTTATTTTCAACATTTCTGTTACAGTATAATCTTCATTTGTACATTCAAGTTCTATGTCATAGCATTGCTACCTATAATATCATTAGCAAAATTTAACAAACCAGAAAAGAACTATATTTTTCGTGTAACCAATATTTCCTTAAGAGTATTGTTGAGAGAATTTTTGATAGGAAAGAGAGAAATACAAAGAACTAGACTGGGATTTTTAACTCATACTCCCCTAAATCTTGTCTAGACTAGCACTTGCTTTACAGCTAATGAAACTCATCTTACCACCCAATCACTTTTCTTATCTCCCTCCCACATTTAGGATATCTCCGGATAGACATTTTTACCTGTCGATATTCCAGAAGCATTCACGACACTAAAATATAGCAGAAAAGGGATAACGAACGATAGAAGATGTGGCAGTGCAATAGTGGATGGCCTTGTTGATAGAACACCTGACTAGAGATTTATGGTGCATGAATTTGAAATGTGGTCTGGGTCATTGATTTTATTCAGCTCCTTGTTACATTTGGTAATTAATAACTACCTCTGAAACTGACATGAAATGGCCTGCCTGGGAGAACCTGATTTTATTCTAAGGCAAAGACATTAAAGCAGTTAGGAATGTGTTGATCAGACCAGTATGATTGCAAGTGACCAACTAGTTCATTTGGTGATGTATCTAATGGGAGATTTAGGGGTCCGGAGTAGGAATTCATTTGGTAGTGTATCTAACAGAAGATTTAGGGGTCCGGTGTATCTAATGGGAGATTTAGGGGTCCGGAGTAGGAATCCCAGTCTGGTCCATTCATTATCTCCCTTTCCTTCATGTTGTAGTCGAGATATGTTGTGCTTTTTGTCAGTGCAGGTCACAGATATATATTGAAGTAGCTTGGTGCTTTATCATTATTTGTTTACTGTAAAGGGATTTAATTTCATGGGGCTAAAAATAGTAAATATTCTAAGCTGGAATCATATACCCAAATACATTGAACAGCACTTCGCGATGGTTTTCTTTTCGTGATATTTGAAATAATTGCGAATATAGCAAAAATAAAACCCACGCGAACATTTCCCCCTTTACAGTATTAGATTCATACACTTGTCATAGATGGATTGTATAATGGTATGGTGCTGTGTGTCTATCTGGTCTCTTTATTCCCATTGTGTAAATGCTTATAGGACCCTCAAACTTTGTACATGTGTTCCCAGTTATTAGAGAAAGAAGGCTGTTGTTTTTGAAGTTCAAAGGTTAATTAAATTTACATGTGTAATGCTGTAATAATTGAACTTAATGCATATTCAACCATAAAAGAAAGGATAAAGAGTACTATAATACAGCAAGGATAATCCAAACTGGTTCACATTTCTCATGGGGAGAGGATGATGTGTGTTATTTCTCAGGTCAATTTAAAGTCAATTTATCCGAGTAAAATCTTTCTTCAATTTTAAAATTTTTAACAATTCTGTGTTAGAACTAACATAGAACAACATATTTACAATTTCTGATGTTAGAGTGTTCCCTGGAAGAACATTGCTGGAGCCTTTTTTGACCCATAATGGCGTATTTGGATATCAGTTAGGGTGAGGTCATTTTTAAAAGTAAATCTAAACGCATGTGTGGATAACATGTTCCTTGGACCATTATATAAAGCAATAAAAATACACAGATCATAATGTACTACAGTCAAACCTTGTTATCGTGAACTCAATGGGACTGAAAAGAAACATTGAGGTTTTCTTGGATTCGAGATATCCAGAGTAGAATTAGTGGTTGGGACTCTCAAATCACTTTAACATAACCATGGTATTCAAGATATCAGTTGTTTGAGATACCAAAAGTCAACTATTGCTTTTTTCAGTTCATTTTTGATGTTGATAGATACTCTTAGTTCACTTTGGGGTGGGGGGGGGGGGGGATTTTATCTCCTGTCATTTTGATGCACCATTACATGCAAAACTACATATTTTTGTGTTGTGTTTTTGAAATTATTCAATGAATTTTGTTCATATATTATAACAAATAAGAACTTGCTCATTATTTATAGGCAATGAAGTATTATTTCTGTTACGTGTACTACATTGCTAGGTAATGTAAATCATTCAGTGTTTTGTAAGATTATTTTTAAATGGATGTACACTTTTACTGCTGTTGTATATTGAACACTTCTGTCACAGTACATTCCACGCGCTACATTCGGCTCAGTTATCCATTATTTTCTTCAGACAGAAAACAATGCAAATTTTATTTTTATCTTATATACAAAATATTTTAAGGAATGCAGATATATTTAATCGGTTTATTATGGTAATAAATCCAAGTAAGCACAGTTTTCTGTGTGTGGTTGTATGTCACTCGTAACATTTTAGTATGTTTAGATTGTAGCAAGGTGGGTTACATGGATCATACAATGGAAACAGAGCTTCCAGGCTTGAATTCTCCATAATTTTTATTTCATTCAAATATATTTTTGAATTTTCATAACTAATGGAAGATATACACCTAATGGATTGGATGACACAGTGAATTTAAAGTTAGCTTTCATTCCTCTGGCCAAAAATGCCAAGCTGAAGAGGCGATAGCCATTAAAATACACTAGCATTTGTTGCTGCTCAAATTCTGCAATACAGAGTATGTTGCACACTTTATTTGTGCCATAGGGATGTTCTACTATTCTTCCAGAAGTGTTTGATGCAAACTCTTTTGGCAAGAAATCAGTACTGTATGGGGGCAAAGGTAACATTGTTTTGGTGAAGATAGTTCATTGTACATGCCACTACACCAAATGTTGTGTTGATGAAAAGTTGTGTTGGCACGATGACCAGTTGCAGAACAGTGCGAATGCAACATTAATCTGCCCTCAATGATGATAAGGCAGGTTTTTCAGCCCCTACAGATCTCGCCTACTGCAACGCTACCACCAAACCTGTCGCATTCCACCATGCAGTTAATTTTTATGCCCCTGGAATCTTAGATGGGGGGGGGGGGGGGGGGCATATAGTTTTTGGTCTGTCCGTTTGTCTGCAGGAAAAACTTTAACATTGGCCATAAGTTTTGAATGGTAAATGATAGGAATTTCATGTGTGTATTCCTTATGACAAGCCCTTTCAACTGGTATCAGAATTTTTTTACCTCATGACCTTGGAAGTTTGACCTACTTTTCAAAAACTTTAACATTGGTCATAACTTTTGAATAATAAGTGATAGAACTTTTAGATTTCATAGGTGTATTCCTTATGACAAGCCCTTTCAACTGGTACCAAAATGTTTGACATCCTGATCGTGACCTTGAAGTTTGACCTACTTTTAAAAAAATTTAACATTGGCCACAACTTTTGAATGGTAAGTGAAAGGACTTTCATATTTCACATGTGTAATCCTATTAGCAAGCCCCTTTCACTGGCATATTATATGGAATCCAGGGGCATCAGTGTTTCACCAATACATCTTGTTATTTCATTAATGCATTCATCCAATTCTGGGCAGTTAATGTAAAAAATTCAATGGGATGTTGAAAAACATGTCAAGCCCATTTGAGCAGTAAAGCATGAATCTCGACTTGCAAGAGAAGAGTACACAGTGCCATCTTTACATAGGAAACACATTTGGATGACACTAACTTGTATAGGAAACTTATTTGAATGGTGTCCTCACACCAAGTGTGGCATGACATCACTTTGATGATGATGAAGGGGCATTCCCACTAAATTGTGATGTGGCCATTAGGAGAGGAGACACCTTAGCACAGTATCTCAGCTTATTCTTAGATCATGTGTTCTTAGTGTCTCATTTATATTTTCTGTGCCGTACTAAACTGGTTGTACAAGTGCTGCAATTTTATGAAACAATCCTGGACCCAGTTGCTTGAAAGTTAGTTAGCTTTAACTGACAGTTAACTTCCCTTTAACTTATACATTTATATAGCATTAACTAGACATTAACTTTGTGCCACTGGGACCTGATGAGGTGTCATAACCTTCAGTCAGCCAGTAAGAGGGTGGTCTACTTTTGATACAGGGGGATGTTTCCCTGAACACCTAACTTTTAAAACAAACACACCACCAGTTATGTGTTTATAGCAATTATAGTCTATACTATAAAAGTTATTTCACCTGTGCGAATATTTACCTGTGTTTTTACCTTTATAAAACAATGTATAAATAACATTTTGTAGTAATATTTTTTTTAGATTTTGATTTTTATATGCGGCAAAATGTTGGTTTCAAAGATTTTTTAATAGTTTGGATGCATGAGAAAATATTAGCTATTTCTTTTTTCTTTAATCTGATTTTTAATTTCTTAAAAAATGCAAATTTTACACATTTTGTTGTTGTTTTTTATTGCTGCATAATGTTGGTTTTAAGAAATTAATTACTTTTGAATTGAAGTTTCGACACATGATATATTACTATCTTGACTACATAATATTTCATGGTATTAGCTAGGTGTTCAGCCACAGGTAGATCACTGTTTCAGATATAGACTATAACCAATTATCTATTGTTCTCTTAAAAAACATACTCCTTTGATCTATAAAAGTTAGGTGTTCAGGGAATCAGCCGATACAGCAGAGATGTATTGCTACCATAGTGTTGGTTTACATTAATACCTCTAAATTGTGACACCATACAATTAAAGATACCACTTTTGCTATGTTGAAACAAGGTGGTATACCTAGGTAAGTTTGAATGGCAATAAAACAGTTCTTTCTCAAAATTAAAGTTAGGGGGGTAGAAAATACTACTGCACATAATCCTTTACATTCAAATCAAGATTGTGAAATAATGATTTGAATGGTGCAATCAATCTGTAGAAGAACTCCACATAATTCCCTTTTCTCACTCCAAATTCTTTTAAGGTAGACTTTGTAAATTTTCACTAATGAATAAGAAATGCTACACAAATCTCAGGTGTTTTAATAAAAAAATGATTAACAATTTCTGAAAACAAAAACAGATTGCTTTAGTTAACAGAAAATATTTCCCTGTTTTGATTTTCTTCTATCTAAAAATGCCTGCAAATTGCGTATACATCACTAATTACTGTACACAGTCATAATTCTAAAAGACACCAAATCACATTGCTTATTTTCAGAATATTTCATATTGATTGACAAAAAGCAAGGCTGGTGAATGCTAATAAAAACAAGTAATTATTCTCTAAAAAGTCATACAAAAACAAACTGCATCTACTGGAATGTCGCGTTACTTAGCTCGTAGGTAAGTATTACAATTTATCACTGTAACAGAACACTTTAAGAAAGAGGTCCATGGACCATAATGCTTACCTGCACCATCTTATTCATAGATATGATTTATAAACTAAGAAAAATGATAGTGGCTTAACAACAGCTGCACTGAAGACCTGTCATTAAATATCTACACACACTATACGTAGTTAGTAGATTATCTTTACAAATTGCAATTTCTTTATTGCAAATGGAAATGGCTAAAAAGATTTCTACAATTTTTTGGGGGGGATCTCTACTATGGGTCATCTCTAGCCTAGAAGTTCAAATTTCAAACGAAATAAAAGCATGTATACTATCTAGCCTTATATGTGTTTTAAGTATCAAAAATGCCTCCATACTATATAAGAAGGTCATCACCTATTTTAAAAGTTTTTTTAATTTTTGGCCCAGTGGTTCTTGAGAAAATTTTCTTTAGATGGCTCCATCTTCTTTTCACTATTTTTCATAGTTGTCTCCCCTTCAAATGGGGGTTTAGCCTTTCATTTGAACTTTCTTTATATAAGGATACCTTGTCCCAACTTCAGTTGATATTGATCCTAGGGTTTTGGTGGAGAATTTGAAGACAATGGACAAACTTTGATCAGACCTTTCAGCTCAAGTGAGCCAAAAAAGACGAGACATGTCTCCTTGTAACTGTGCACTGTCTCCTGACACAGTGATTTTCAGATACACTCTCACGTTTTAGTTTCCCTGTCTTGCTGGTCGTTAAATTGCACATAACATCACACAAATGAATATTCCTCTACCACTCCATATCACTCTCTGTCTCAATGCATCACAACAAATGAAGAGTAATGCTATTTTCCTGTGTCTTGTTCCATTCAAGCTATATCTTCACTTTCATCATCACCCTTTCAGTCATCGTTGTCTTCATCATCACTGAGATCTTCCTCTTCATCCTCTCCGTAAAATGATTGAGGTGAGCACAGCCAGTTGAGGAGGATGNCATCACTGAGATCTTCCTCTTCATCCTCTCCATAAAACGACTGAGGTGAGCACAGCCAGTTAAGGAGGATAATGAGACTAAACACGGTCAGTCCATACAGGGCAGTAAAGATGTGGTTCGTCTTGTGATGCAGAGAAAATCCTATGTACCTGATCAATAAAAACACCCATACTCATTGGAATACCTCTCAAAATCAAGTGCTGTGATACAACATGTATCATGATTTGTCTTTCATATTGTTTCCTCTTTATTACCAACTTGAAAAGTTTGCACACTATTGGTAAAATAGACTGGCTCATTGAAATCATAAAATCAGTTTTCTGGTTAAAATATAAAATCTACTTCTTAACTACCTGTCTAAAAAGTCAAAATGCTGGGCCAGAAAGGAGAGACAATATTCTAATTCAAGCAATGCAAGCTCTTACACTTTTTTCACACAAGAGATTTAATATGTAAAACATATGCCCCCCTCCCCAAATCATAGTTTACAGCACCACACACAAAATGAATTAATCTGTGTAGTGAAAAAGAAATAAAGTGCATGGCTATGATACATGATAACCCCATCTGCAGTGACATGTACATGATGTACATATATCATCTATGCTTGAAGTTGCATGCTGTGAAGCTGTAAATGCAATTTCAAAATGAGCCCACAGTAGGTATTATTGTAGCTACTTTTCACTTGTACAAATAAGTATAGAAAGCAGTAAATCATAATCCACTACCTACCCAAGACTGCAGGTGACTACCACATCAGTAAAATATAATTCACAAACTACCCAAGAGTGACATAATTCACTACCTACCCAAGAGTGACTTTATACAATTATTGACTTCTGATGAGGTTGACCTCTTGATTTATCAACCCGGGGAATGTGATATTCACCAAGGCCACGGCCGAGGTGACAGGGATGCCTTGTAGTGTTATGTCACCCGATGCCGTAGGCAAAGGGTGACATAACACTCCAAGACGTTTCTGTAATACCGAGAGGAAAATATTCCGGTATAGTTGCCCAAGAAGTCATGTACTATATGTTATATAACATTTTTGAGAACAAAACCAAGGAGTTTACTTTATTAAGACATTAAGAAATTGCATCGTCCGAATTTCTCAATCCTCCATAGAATACTTTTAGAATTTCCTGAAGTTCGGCCTTCAGTATAAATCCAACATATCTCGTTCAGTTTCATCGCAAAACTTCTTCAAAACGGCCACACTGGAATTAATTACTCTATTCGTGTTTGTAGAATTTCTCTCCTCCAACAAATTACCTAAATCCTCCGAATTTAAATGTAAAAATCGCAAAGGCTGTCCAGACATTTTTTAAAATCTTGCGCTTTATTGTGTACGTAGCAACCGACGTTTTGACGTTATGAATTTTCGAACCGAACTAATTAATATGCAGATCGTTGCACGATGAGGAATGATTTAGCTGATTTTAGAAGCCATTATAACTGTTTCCGTGTGACATAACTGTTTCCGGGAGGCATATAACGTTCACGGTGTGGATTCGTCAGTTTTCTGGCGTACAGTGAAATAATCAAATTTGTTGTCATGCATTGCATAAACTCATAAAAAAATGTTTAATAATTCACCTAACCCCCCAGACGCAGGTGGACTAACCACATCAAAATTGAATTCCCCATCATTATCAAAGTCGCCACCAAATGAGGGGAGCAGTGGGGTGGCAGGGAGCGAGTGTTCTGCAGGAGGTTACCAATTCACCAGGTCTATCAAAGCGAGAAACTCCGAGTTAACCACTCAGAGCACCCAACATCTGAAAATAAATAAAAAGGTTAGTAACACTCAAGGCACCACATTCTGAAAAATAAAGGTTCAAGTAACCACTCAAGGCCACCACATTCTGAAAATCAGAAAAGTTCAGTAACCACTCCAAGGCCACCCATTCTGAAAATGCAGAAAAGTTCAGTAGCACTCAGCCACCAACATTCTGAAAATCATAAAGGTTCAGTAAACCAACTCAGGCCACACCATTCTGAAAATCAGAAAAGTTCAGTAACCACTCAGGGTCACCAACATTCTGAAAATCAAGAAAAGTTCCAAGAAGCCAGTCACAGCCACCACATTCTGAAAATCAGAAAAAGTTAAGTAACCACTCAGTCCACCAATACATTCTGAAATATCAATTAAAGTTGACTACTCAGGCAAACTCATTGTGAAAAATCATAAACATCAGGACCACCACATTCGGAATTTCATGAAAGTTCACATATTTGGTAATCAAAACAATTTTAATCAATCCCTTCAAAGTTTGAGT
>CAJDSM010047692.1:0-10182 GCA_903981925.1 Ostrea lurida | reverse complement strand
TTGGGTCTCTATAGACTCAACATCAAACTGTCAATGTCATTTCGTATGTTATAATGGATAGACTTCCCCGCGGAAAGGGTATTCTGTTTACGTATGCTCTTTACCGTTCTTGACAGATGCCAGATGTGTGATCCTGCTTAAACGCCTTTAATGTTTGGGCGGCGCACATTTCTTTATGCTTTGTTTGTTCATTTTGTGTTTATTCCGGTTTAGCCCTTCTTGTGCACTTTAGAGCAAACTGGACCGATGTGTTATTCACTTGGGATTGCTCATATTCTTACTCGTCTCTTGTTTTGATAAACAAGCACCATTTTGCGCCTTAGAAGCTTCGTAGTTGCTGCAGTTGCCCAAAGTTTCCTTATAGTAACGTTGTTCTGGACTCCGTATAAGTGTGCGGTGTACCGCAATGTTACATGACCAAGCTGTCAGCAACAGAAAAAAAAGCAGTAAAGTGCTATCTTCTGCTTCATTATGCTTCGTGTGTCAACATGCCCCGAACAGATGTAAATCTAAAAGATGTGCTGGAGATGATAGGAGAAAAGTGTGCGCTTGAAAACCATGAGATTTTTTTAAGTACATATAATGCTCGCCACAAAAGATAGAGGAGTATGTCAATCTTCTTTTGTTTATCTACAATTCTTTGCTGATACCTTTCTTTTTTGGATTGTTTTGTTTGACTACCCTAGCATGCGCGGTACCTGTGTCTCTCAGACTGTTTTTTCCTCATGTCCTTTTTGTTTGAATTGACATTTTAGATTGATGGTAACTTTATACTTAAAATCATTGTTGTGTGCTGTTTTGTTTATACGTAATATATTGATATACGCTTATACCAGATTAATGTGATTAAGAGAATATCTTTTTATAGGCCTTTCCCTCCGTTTATATGTGTTAAGTGAATTGTCTGGTCATTCTTCGCCTAAAAATGGATCTGATGTCAGTCCGAGCTCTGTTACTATAGGGATTCTAAAAGGTGGTATCGATCAGTTCAAGGTGTGTTTCTTCTCTTTATATACTGTTCAGTCTATGGTAAAAAGGTTAGATCAGTCATCCGGTTGTTCGTTCATTATTCTTTTGTGGCTTTTTTTTTGGTCTCTTTTTTCACATAAGGCGTGGTTTTGATTCTATATCCTAATACTTGCTCAACTGGTAAAGAAAACTATATGTCTGAGCACAAAGATCCGTGTTTTGTGCTTTTCGTATGTTAGCAGGGGTCCGTACTCTTCAAGCGTAGTGTCCATCTACATGTACTTTTTGTTATATTCTTGTCCTTGTTGTTGATTTCTTTATATTATCGTGATGGAGTTGTGGCGGGCTCGCGACGTCGACAAGATTGGCGATGTAATATACGTCTCATGCAACATAGCCTCTGTTTCGAATCAATTTGATCGGTCAACTTCGTAGCCAGCTAGGTAAAGCAACCGGTTTGGTAAACCGCCAGGTCCCGAGCTTTCGAATCGCGCCAGCCCCGCGGACTTGTGGGGCGTTTCATCGATCCTTACGCACGCAGGGCGAAAATTTGGGGCTTTCAAACTCAGGTCGTCTTGTTATTCAATCATTACTGGTAGACTATGGGTCCTTTTCGCTGTCTATTCGTCTTTTTGTGGCTATCCGAAGCATGTGTAGGTAGATTAGATCGGAGAGATGTATATATCCGATGCGATGAGTCGTTTTTTGTGCAAAAGTCTAAAAGTGTCAGTTACTGCGTCGTGTTGTGTTGTGTCTTGAGAAATCGTTCCCAGATTGTTACGTTAGGGGGCCCAATCCATCCTATTTAGTGGTAAGTGTCATACACTTTTCTTACACCATACTTTTCAGACGAGAGAGACTGGTTTCTGGTAAACGGGTATTTTTTCTTGACTCTGAGAGGGCGACTGAAGCAAGAAAAAGCAATGCTTTCTAGGTTGGAGTTGTATCCGCACTTTTGCCTAACCGTCCTTCTGCCCTTTCCTGGCGCCCGTTTCACACTAATGGGGAGCACATTGCCTCACGCCGCTGCCCATGTTGTGGCGCCGGATGAGTGGATGGCCTGTTCTGTCCTCCATGGAGTTCGAGCGAGCTGGGGCCGCTGGCGATCGTAAATACGTATTGCGCGCGTCACTTCCAATGTGGACAGTTGGCTATCATTGTATGAGACATTTCCGGACGAAGTCGTTGTATTTTTGTATGATATCTAGAGTGCTGTATTTTTCTGGATAACAGTGAAGCATGTGAGAGTACAGACAATATTGATAGCTTCGATTGCGATTGCTTTGCCGTGTGTGGGGTCGGTTGTACTACTAACATAAGGTTTTTTACATCTTCATTTTATTGGTGGGTTATTTGTGATGCTGGTTTTCTAAGTGTCATATGTTGTGATTTTCCAGATGGTGCCTGATATGATTTTTTTTGGTTTCTTCGGGGGATGCCTAAGATCCTTGAATACTGTTCAGGATCGCAAGGGTGTTTGCCTTTTTAATATGCTAATTAAGTTCGCTCCCGTTTATTGTGTCTCTTGCTCGCGTGGCCCTTGCTTTTGTTATCTAATATCTAGGAATTGGCTGGGGGGTAGACGGTAACCAAAGACCATAATGAGACATCTATCCCTTTATGAGGTCTTCTTCAAACCTCTCATTAGCGTTCTACTGGTTAACTAAAAGGATTTTATAAGCACAGATCGTGTTAATGAACTCCTTCGGGGGGGGGGAGGTGGGGTGGCCGGGCCGTGGTGCGGCTGGCCTGAGGACGGGGCGTCGGCCAGCGTTGGCGCGCGCGGTGGGGGGGATGGTATGGGTGGTTGGCTGGGGTGGCTCTGGGTGGTCGGCGGTACTATTTATGTCCAAATAGATGGGGACAGCTTGCTGAAGGCTGTGGTCTAGCCGCTTTCTGTGGTTTCCTGAGCCTACAGCTAATGAGATGAAGAGAGTGGGTGTAGCAAATCAGTTCATCGAATATGATATATATGGAAGTATAGGTTCGGATTTAGAGTTGGTGTATCAGCATCATATATTTATTGACTACCTATGTCTGTTTGCCCTATACGTCAATTTTAGAGGAGTTTGAATCATGTCTATGGCTAGATGTGAATGTCATGGAGCTTGGCGGAGGGTTCCTTGTTCCCTGTTTGGTCATATGGGGTAATATCCATACAGTGTCGGACTTGTCTCCGGATTGTGAGTAGAAAACCCAGTGGGTTCCGCTCCTGACCGAGTGGGAATGGCGGAAGTAATGTCACCTTTTTTGTCAGCCGATATTATATGATATGTGTCTATTGAGCAGGCGTGTGGGTCCCCTGGCGCATTGTCATGCGGGACGAAACGTTTCCCCTGACGGGACGCAGAAATATCGTGTATTGTAAGCGCCGCCCCGCCCGCTCCCCCCTCGTAATCCGTTGATAACATTTGTAGATTCTGAGGGTTGTGTTGGAGAGAGAAGTTGATAATTAATATTGTGCAAAACCAATCAGGTGAAGAGATTGCCTTCTCTGACTTGTTTTTTTGCTTTTTTTTTCAATTGGTAATGATTATGTTCAGTAATTTTAAGCCTGGATTTTCGAAATATTAGACTGTAGGTATGTTTTGGTCTGGCAGTATTTATGCTGTTCTGAGGGCCTGAAATTCCATGTGGCGAAACAAATGCACGGTCGTTATACACAGTACAAATAGGCGAGGTACATCCGTGTGGAAAACGCAATTATTGATAAATGCCCATATTAATGGAGCATCAAGTACCATAAGTTGAGTGGCTTTGGCCAAACATAGCGGACCTTGTTGCCCGCACAGACGCGAGGTAGGATCAGGTGGCCGATATATGCGATAGTTTCAAGTCATCCGGCTGTTGTCATGCCTGCTATCAGTGGCCTACTACTCCGCGGGGTCAGAGCCGTACCATCTGTGGAGGCTACTTTCGACACTTGTCGCTGACGAAACCGCTAGGTGTGACGATTCGAGCCGTCGAATATCTGATTGGGAATCTATATACGGCGAGCCATGTATGGGGTAGTGTGAAGAGTTCAGATTTTTATTATAAAATTAAAAGTTTTTGTGTAGAAGTCGAACGTTCAAGACGCAGAGAGAGAGGAGAGAGAGAGAAGAGAGAGAAGAGAGAGGAGGGAGATATATGAGACGTAGAGAGAGAGAGAAAGAAGAGAGAGAGAGAGACGGATGAGAGGAGTTTTGATTATAGGTAGGCTTGAGCGAGAAGATCATAGTGCTTAAATGCCACGTGGGAGAGAGAAAGGGGACGAGAGAAGTAGTCAGATGGTAGGTTGCGCTTCCTTCTTTCCGTACAGGGGGGGAGCCGGGCACGTGCTGACGGAGTGGTCTCGTTTATTAATCCTGCCAGTGGTGGGTTGAAATTTGTTAGTTGTCCAAGCAAAGTTTGGATTCTGATTATGGGTTTTTTTGTCCTTCCCCCGTTACCTGTCTCTTGTTTCGCTTTCAATCGTGTATCGAATTCGGTATAGGAGATCGTTAACCAGATGATATTTCCAAATATTGCAAGGTACTTCTCTACCGCCTGCCAACCTCCGGACAAGTCCGACCATATGTCTTCACATGAGTAAGTCATACGTACTCACAACGATTTAGCTCAGTCCTGTATCATGTGAGGCAACTCCACGTGGTGCAGATTTGTCTGCCTTTGTATAGTCCTTGGCTGTTGACTCAATTGGTTTCGCCTTTCGATCCTAGTGAATATATTACTGTAACATTCTATTGAGACACCCTCGCTCCGTACCCCTCCGTTCCCTTTTGCTTCGATGAGTAACCATGTGGACGCTTACATTTCGGAGTTTCATATATGTGGATTTTGTGGCTGGTAGCCTTGTTCGTAAATGTCTATCCGCTTATTAAACTAGAAGATTTCGGTTGTCCCTAGGTTGTTTCTCGGAATATTCTTGGGTACTGGGTCGGTTGTCGCGAGCGTGTTTCGCTGACAATCCTCCTTGTATTATAAACATCAACTTTGTGTGGGGTCAGCTCGAGCCCCTTCTCCGCCCGCTACTTGTGCCCTTTCATTCAAACTGTCGGAACGTGTCATTTGTCCTCAGCCATTGGACCCGCCATGTGCCTCCCGGAACCATTTCGTGCGAGAGCATGTCTTTGCTAAAAGTTTATAACATTTCTGTCCCCACTCTGAGCTCATGAGTAAACTTGTGATTATTTAGAGCTCCTGACTTTTCCCACGATCTGCCTATTGTAAGAATTCGTCCAAAGCTTCAGCTAAATCACCGTTAATGGACATAAGTTTTTTTATGTACTCACCTCCGCTTCAAGCTTTCACACCATACACTCTATTCTGTTACTATTAATCTGATGCTTGACCATCGATTAGCACAACGCCCCATTACTCTCCGATGTAAGGCAGTTAAACTGCAAAATGAATACCATTATGTCTCTATAAAGTATATTGATCTCAGCCATAGTAATATGTTAGTAATGTTATTGCATATCAGGAAACAGACAATTAAATGTTAGTATAGTTTGCACAGCATCAGTTTTGAAATTCGATTCAGTCAGACTTTCTCGTTCAACAAGGTGGCCATGAAAAATATTTGTCAATCTCAGTGTCATTGGGATCGGCAATCTATTGAATTGAGAATATTTATTTGGCCTAAAGTCCCCACTGCAAGTAGTTTGTTGTAAAATATCCTGGGGCCAACCCTCGGGTAAAGAGTCTTCAGCCAAAGTTGCCTCTTGAATAAAGGATGTATTTTCTACCAAATTTTCATTGTAAATTGATGTGTAGTAAACGTGATTGTCCCATATTTCATGTGAAAGATCTGTCTGACACAGTGCATTGCTGGTGCAGGTGGAAGGGCTATTATTATCAGAGTGCTACAAAGATAAAAATTGCAATGCACAAGAAATAAAGCAAACTACACACAAACTACCACTGTAAAGCTATAGGGAATTTTGTCGACTAACATTTACTGTGTATATGTAAGGTAACATGCATATATTTTTGTTTGGGATATATATCCTTTCACTATATATCCTAGTTGACAGGTATGGCTAAAATTTAGACAATGACCATTTATTAAATACTCCCAAAAATTCCCAAGAATTTGATTGGATGAAACTCAACATTACAGGCGTGATGTTGATAAAACTCAGAAGTACATTAAAATAGAACCTCGGAGGCTAAACATACTGACAAATTCGGCGTGGGAACTAAAATAATGACAAATTTCGGCGTGGAGCTTAAAATAGAACGACATACCAGGCGTGGACCTAAAAATAGAAGTATGGGAAAACCAAGCCGCAGAACGGACGGTTTAAAACATATATGGGACCGAACAAGAATGTAAGGCGATTTGCGACGATAAATGGTGATCGAAATTGGGGAAGGATTTAACCTGATATAAAATTATGCAAAAAACACTAGGAGAGGAACGGAAAACCGCTAGTTAGAACGTTCAGAATATTTGAAAGAAAAACCCTGGAAATGAAAGCCCTTACAGAAGAATAGCCAACGACGAATTTATCCGAGGCCAGACAAGTTAATAACGGAGAGCTGTTAAAAAAATACGTTTGATATTTCTGAGACCATCGGACTAACAGATTCTGACGCAGGCACGGATGATCATTCGCAAATTCCTGGTTTGACATGTAAATAAAAATTTGTTGATATTTTTCTACAGAACGCTCTTTTGTATTATTGCATTATTATATCGAAAATTTTTTGGAATAAAACATTTATAAAACAATTAGTGAATTCTGAAAATCGGTTGAGACGCCTTTTGATTTTCAAACCGGGGAAATGTGGATATTGCACCTCGCCGTGGCCTCCGGTGAATATCACATTTTTTCCCCGGGTTGGATAAATCAAGAGGTCCAACCTAATCAGAATTCATATAATTGTATAATTAATTCACAAAATAAAAAAACTGTGCTTTGTGAAGATCAAAGGCTTTTCAAACTGAACTGGTAAAACAATAGATTGTAGCATAAAGGTTATCGATGTTTTTTCCTTGTCACCTAAATAAGCATGATATACATGATTATAATTTATATCGAATGAGTATGTTCAATGGTTCAATTACTGTGCCTGTGAGCTTGAACTTGGTCGTTTGCCTCTGACCTTGGAGAATGGTATTCTTATTATTGCTCGGCGAACTAAATATGTTCATCTAAATATTCTGACATAATTACTGGAAAATTGAACGGCCTGGTCAGGACCATGAATGACAACATAACTCTGTCTCAGTTCAACGTGTACAATGAATAAATAATAAATTTTAAATTCCGCCCATAAGAGTTCTTGAACACTCGCAAATTTTCAGTAGTATGATCATTGGAAAGAGCCAAGCAGGTGCTCGTTAATTAAGACAAACATTGTAGAATGATAGTAAAATGGGGTGATGTTCTAAACCATGATATGATCTTAAACTTCCACTTTATACCTGTAACAGTCAGGATTATGTACAACATGTCTATATTTGCACCATTTTTGAAAATTCTCACTTATCGCTACAACGGCCATGATTGGGGCTTGATTTTCCCTATATTCAAAAGCCATATATTTTAATATAGGTGTAGATATGATATCTAATGTTTAAATTCGGTAGTTTCTAATTATTTACACATGAATACCCTAGAAAAGGTCTGTTTTCAAGAAAAAACAATACCATACATCATAAAATTTGACAACCGGAAGTATCAAGGGGACGTAACTCGGTTGACTTTCATGAGTGGCAATGCCCGCCAAATGGACCCCCTTCAAATAATTGCTTTGCGCTAAAATGCGCGAATCCCTTTCAACTTTTGTTTATTCTTGTTTTGTCATTCATATACAAATAATTCCATCTTTTTTACGTCGTTCTACGTCCTTTGTATTTTCATGTACAAAATTTAGTCTGAAAATGGCCAATTTCAAAGTAAATTGCCACTCAAAAAAAAATTAAAAACCCAAACAAGTGACATACCTGTGTTCCGCCATTTGTCTTCTTTCCAATGCTGGCTGAATGTGTTCTACGTCACGAATTTTGGCGAATAGCATAGATTAAATCATGTGACCATAACAGAAAGCTAAAATGGGGCTCCGTAAATTGACAAAACTGAAAAGTAGATTTTAAAACGACGACCTTTGTCTGTTGGTCGCTTAAAAAACGTTATAAACAGGTGCAAAAACATTGATTGGTAGATAGAAAAAAGATAATATATACCTTAAAAGGTAGTTCAGATGTAAGTCTTGCAGTTAATCAATCTGAAAGCGTTGACCTATTTTGCCTTTAACAGACCGGCGGATCCTTTGTTATCGCTAATTACAGATGTAAACTAAAAATCTAAATCATCTGACACAAAATGCAGTGGTGGTTATTTACATACAACACTAAAACATGTCAACTTACCTAAAATAACACAGGGGCTAAAACATTTATTTAAAGCAGGCGCACATATTATTTGGTTCGCATTCGGATACACAAATCCGGGAAAACAATTAGAGTTATCTCCCGTAGACCATAAATGATAATAACAACTTACCTCACTGCAACGTCACCTTAAGGTCTTGTCGTGTTCTCGATATCCAGTAGTTGTGGGATCCGGGTTAGATTAGGTCCCCAGCATCCCCTTGCGCGTCGTAAGATGCGAGTGAATTTCGGATGAGACCGGAAAAACCGAGGTCCTGTGTAACAGCTGGTATGGCACGAAAAAGACCCTGCTCAAAGGTCCTGAGTGCCGAGCATACAGCTTTGTAGCCCTTCACCGGAAAGTGGTGACGTCTCCATATGGGTGAAATATTCTCGAGTGGGACGTAAACCAATAAATAATCAATCGATCAATCAACCATTAGTTGTGTTTTGAGACGTTGGTTTTGGTGTGAAAATGCGCATTATCGCTGATGGTAGATAACAATACAATAAACACAGGTAAGCACTATCGTGCGTAATGACACATAAGGATCGGGAACAACATCTCGAACGAATGTAAACAACACATTCAGCCGTGGGAAACGGCACTGTTTCTATTTTAGCTTTCAATCAAAGCGAGTAAATAGAAATCTGTAGTTGGAATATAACGTGTTTAACGAGAAACATCGCATCTACACATTGGAATAATGTGTAAACACGCATTTTAAAATGAAGGTAATAAATAATAATCACTCATCTGATAATGACTGGCAAAAAGGTACAGGCCAGTGTAAATTCATAACAATACACTGTATATATATGTGGAAGCCTCTTTCCATAGAATGGCATTTAAAAAAAAAATTCTGTTTATGTTCATGTTGGCACATCCTTCACTGTTGAATTTTGAAAATTTCCTGAAACCATGTACAAGAGTAATCTTTATTGACTACAAACTAGCTACAAAATGAAGAATTGTAAAGCCGTATATTAACCAAATGTTGTGAGAAGACCTGCATGGTTTAACATATAGCAAAATGAAAAAAAAAAAAAAACCCAAAAACGTGAAGATAATGTATATATAGTGATTGATCTTATAGAACGAAGAACATGAGTTGGGCAAGTACGGACCCCTGGACATGCAAGAGGTGGGTAAGGTGCCTAGGAAGAGTAAGCGTCCCCTGTCGACCGGTCACGCCCGCCGTAAGCCCTTTATCTTGATCAAGTAAACGGAGTATTCCGCAGTAAACATCGGTGAATAAAGAACAGCCTACAAATTGGTTTGAAACACGTCAATAGGTTTTGACCCAATGAAAGGTTTTATTATCTGTATTAGCAAACTAGATTGTTATAACAACGATACAGTTTGCAAAGTAATGAATTTAAACGTCTCTCTTGAAACATTAAAGGATTTTTATCATAATTTTTATTTCTTGAAAATATATTTTAAAATGTTGTGTTTTAAATCGTGAAAGTATTATTTTTTCGATATAAAATGGGTTTTAGTGGTTATTTTACATCGAAACTGCATAAAGCAAGATATGCATATTTCCCACTGGCGGTTTTCGCGTCATTGGTATGTGACGTCATACGTGTCAATCGTGTGAAGCGAGGAAGCACGAAACAGTTGCTGAAGTTGTAGGCAGTTGTTTATAATACATATTGGAGAGATTTTGGGGGTGGAATTCCTGTTCTAGGTATTATTGGTATATCATATGCTGTAATCATTAGTACATAAAGCTAGATTTTGGGAAGTATTTTCTCATGTGTGAAGAGGAAAGTCGGAGAATTTTTAGTAGCCACGTTCTTACTTCAAACGAACAGTAGTGCATGCAAAGTCGCCGTTGGCCTGG
>CAJDSM010047686.1:8989-38841 GCA_903981925.1 Ostrea lurida | reverse complement strand
ACCCGCAGTGGTCAACGTCTCCATGTGAGTGGAAATATCATCGAGTGCGACGTTGATTAACCAATAAATAATCAAAATTTCTTGTATTTATTTATTTCCAAAAATGTTAGCTCTCTCTCTTTCATATAAAATTAAAAAGTTGTTACACATTTATAGTCATTATAATGCTACCATGTCCATGATTTTCAATTTTACCATAGATTGAAATATAATAGTATTTTATAAATTCTTGCTTGGCAAATTTACAGAATAATCTTACAGAAAGTATAATGTATTTATTAATAAATCAAACATTTCTTAAGGGGAAGTAATTCCATAAAATACAACGGAATCGACTCCTCATAACACTGAATGTGCCCATATACACGTGGAACCAAGAGAAACTGCATTTTCCAACTTTTTTCTTACAACTGACACTTTCCAGTAATATTCATTTCCCCTACAAACTATAGTATTTCACCCGCAAATTCACAAGCGTCTGGGTCTATAACTACAAGGAAATTTGAAGTAGTGAATTCTTGATTTTGATGGCTGATTTGGACACTTGAAATCTTGAATCTAGGATTTCGAATATGAATTGGAATTTTGGATTTTGAATTTAGAATCGTCGAATGAGCCTTCTGGGCTTTCGTAGATACCAATTGTTAGTGTCGAGGAACACATCGCAAGCAAGGGCCAAGATGTCTGTGTACGATGATACATGTATTTTGCAATGTTTCTCTTACATGTATTCGAAAGTTCATCGGAGTGGCCGTTGGTAAAGAATGCAAAGCTTGAATAAATTAGAGTATTAATAAATGTGCGTTTGCGGCCTCGATTTTATTATGCATGTATCTTATCATATTTTACAACGGTAAGCGACATAAATTTATCTATTCAAGTTACCCACAATTAAATGGTCACTGTCTGTTTCAAGGGGTAAACGATCCCAATTTAATATGTCGCACTGAAGTTAATATCACTTTCAAGTGATCTGTGAATTACGAAAAATTTATTTAGTTTCGATGCAAAAACTGAAGATAACGAACAGTGATCAATCTCACAGAGATATAAAATTACAAGCAGAGAAAACACGGCCTCTTTGGGCCAGGTGCCTAGGAGGAGGAATAAGCATCCCCTGTCGACCGGTCACACCCACCGACAACCCTATAAACGGAGCAACCCGTATAGTCAAAATCAGTGTCTAACATTGCTAAGGGACACGTCAGACAGCAATCGACCCCGTGATAGCTTGTATGTGCACATTAGATCATTATGACGGGCATAGAATTTGCGAAATGTTTTAACATCGAGTTATTTGTCAGTAGACTGCCTCGAATTGAAAATTGATCATATACAAGGCATGTTCTCGCGTATCAAATCAGTTGAGTGACATAAACACCAGGTGTACGGGGTGATGGAATGTTACTACGTACATTTACGAAAACAAAGAGGAAGTTCACCATAGAGAAGCTTGAGTCATCTTGTTTGTCATAAAGTTGCGTTGTTTATTTGCCGTCGGCATCTATGCTCATAAAAATATCCAAATATTCAAGCAGATATGGAAGGCTCTTTGTCTATTATTTCAAGTTCACTGGAATATATAAAATCGACTTATAAATGAAAATGATTATCGATAATATATAGAAAATGATTATTGATAATAGATGAGACGTTGATATAGCTAAAAGGTCGAGATGAAGACCACAGCAAGATTGTTTTTTCTTCTCACATGTACGTAGAAGCTTTTGAATAACTTCTACCTCATATGACAACAAACACATGTCATCTAATGACGTAGCACCATTTGTGCCCATGGGAATTCCAACAGACTTTTGGTAGATCTGATCACCGAAGACTACGGGAATGCTGACAATGGAGAACTCCAGCAACAATATAAACCTCAGAGTATGAAAGCTGTTCACTTTGATGTTATTTGGCAATTTTATTTAATTATTTATTTACTTAATTTATTCTTTTTGGTGATTTTAAATTAGTAGAAGTTCTTTCAATTTCTTCAAAATCCACATTGGATTTTGGCACAATACGTCATTTTTCATGTCTCATTTTATGCTTCTCATTCACAGCAGGTAATATTTTCGTGAGGAGTAAAGATATCTAGACAATATAACAAAAATAAACATGAATATGTAATCTTGAAAATATAGTATATGCTGATAACAAATTAGAGTTTTAAGAAATCTGGAAATTAATTTGATTCCTAGTTTATCCAATAAATGTTTGGTTGATAAAAAAAGTACATATTATCAATTTTATGAATATTTCACACGCTCGCACATGATGTATTTATGTATAGAGAAGATTCTTCCTGTTATTTTTATAGAATCAATAAATGGATATTTAAGAATGCATAATATTCGTCTGGTAGTGAAGGTCGGAAGTAGACTATGAAGAACAGGTCCTATAACCGTCCGATGAGATAGGTCATCGTCTATACATGTACTGCCACCACACGAACACCGGCCGATAACGTCATTTTTGTTGTCAATTGAATTAGGAATAATGCTATCATCACCCAGATTAGCTTAGCTTTACTGTCAATAGCGATAACGATCCAATTAAGTTAAGTCGCATTACGGCTAGAAAAGCTACTTAATACAGACTTCTTAAAAAAGCTGCCATTCTCTCGATCTGTTCTAGTGTTAACTTGATTAGTCTCTAACAAAAGTTAGGAACGTAAAACTCACAAAGGACTAGAGGATCTTTTTAGTGGCCGGAAGTAGTCGATTGGTCAGAGACAAAACTACTCAGTGGTAAAAATATAGCCCCATGCACCCATCTTCTTTTCTAGTCTGATAAGGAAACCATGCACCTTTACAAATGCAGTTTCATTTCCATTAGTGGAACTCTTCAGATTAAAGGCGCGTAAAGTCGCTACCGGGACAACATACGTAAACATAAGGCTTACATAATGTGTATTATGCTCTACTTATCAAAATTCTAAAGTCAAAAGGAACAATTATTCTAGGGCTTTGCTGACCTACTAGTATATGAGGAAGTGAAGATACTGTATTGTCAAAATCGTCCGTGTACAAGTACGACAATCCATCAAAGGTGATGATTATATGTCGTTGTTGCGTGAACGGATGGTGAAGATATTTACATGAGCCGACAATTCAATAAATCTGCAAGTTAAAACTATGCACAAAGTGTAAATAAGAATTTATGGTTGGCGGCTTTGGACCAATGTCTTAAACTGATCCAAAAAAGGCAGCAGATACTACAGAATGTGGTAGATAATTCCATATAACTACAGTATGAAGGAAAAAGCTTAATTTGTAATAGTCTATGCGGGTGCTAAAGGTCATATAGAAATAGGAACGGGTACGGCGTGTGTTGCTGATGGGCTGTAGTGTCAGATATAGAGCATTAATCGCAAGAACTGTAAAGTTAGACGACCTATATGTACACGTGTAGATAGTGGGATTCATTTTTTTTTTTTAAATGTTATTATGTCTGAGGATATTTCATTATATCATACATAGGTTCATATGACATGAACTGTGTAATAGAACATGCCCCCCCCCTCTTCTTTTAAAGTTATCGATCTGTCAAACTGTATTCGTTTTAAATTTTGAGACGTTTATATAACACCAATTAACGCAACTGATGAGTTTCCGAACTCCACCTAAGATAAATGTATTTTAAAAGTTACAAAATATTGATGAAATTCGGATAGAAAACATTGATTTATTTTTATAAAATTACATATTATAAATACAACCATGACATTGCATGGTCATGTCGATTTTGAATATTTTCTTTATATTTTCCCTCAGTGCAAAGTACCGTTCATAAAGTCATCATTTCGCAAGATCTACGGTCGCTGTAATGACCTTGTTTGCGATTACAAATTATCACTAAGTCATATGTTGACTGACTTGTTTCATACCCTTTGTTGAACCGTTATTTTCGTGCTAGATTTGACGACGGGTAACCCCAATTACTTTGTTTCGACTACGGGCTCACGGCGGGTGTGACCGGTCAGCAGAGGATGCTTACTCCTCCATTACGGTACATTATGATATAATATGTGGTCAAATTTTTCTGTAGTATTTTCAGGTTTTTATCCATGTTCATTTCTAACACAGTTGTACTACTTGTGCAAGAATGATTTTATTGAAAATTTGAGCAATTCAAACCTGTTTGCTTTGTGTTTCTTTATCAGTTTAAAAAACCGAAAACTCCTTTTTTGGTTTTGATATAGAGGCTTTTTAAAATCAGTGTTAATATGGGGAACAATGATTTTGATCTTGTGAAGAAATTCAATCTAAGATTTAGACTTTTTAGGTCTTTTCTATAATATCATTTTTTTAAGTTGCCTTTGGCTTTCCAAACTTTTAGGTTTCAAGCATCACTGATGAGAACTTATATTTTGAAATGTGGCATGTACAATGCACCAAAATTAGTACCACATATTTTCATCTAATGGGATCAGGGGATCAGGGTACTGCTTTTGTATAAGGATACCTATTTTGGTAAATTTCACTTATGAATCAAAGAGATGTTGCTAAAGACGACAAGCCTTTTAACAATGCTATATACTTGTAAAAAGTATCACTCAGCGTGCCCTTAAATTCATGCTTATCTTTGCAACCGACTTTTATGGGGAAAATTACGACGGAGTCTGCAAAGGAAGCAAATTTCCCAGTAATCTGGTCTAACCTTGAGAGGAATAATGAATCAGCACGCCTGATTAATTTCATGATTTTTAATTATGGGTTTATTTCCGATGTAGACCGCTATTGAGAAGGGGAAACGTTTTCATAACTTCGCAGACCTTTTATTCTCGTACGGCGTGTATGGCGGAGGGTGGTGGACATTACAACGAATCGATACGACGCAAAACTCCCCGACAAAACGTGGATGCCTGTAAAAATCTAGTTCTTAGAACTCTGTTGGGTTTGATCTGTAAAGATTTGCACATTTGGGAACGATATCAGCCTCCTCGTGTTCTTGTCAGGACCTCTGTGAATAAATCCCATTTCCTACACACAGCGACCTCTAGCTCAGTAGCGACCTCTTTCATCGGTGATTATGGCGGGGGACACAATTGATATTCCAGAGATATGTTCGAGTTAACAGACTCGCTGATTTACGCTGATTACACTGATATCTGTCTTTGTGTTCTTGTCAACGGAAGCAATTGCTCGGAAAGAAATAGAAATACCGAATGAAATGCGCCAGTTTTCCCCTAACAGATTACCAACACTTTATGACTAATGACTAATTCTCATACATAGAGTAAACGTTGAGATCTTGAGTATTTCGACTGTGCATAAAACGATATTATTTGTTTATACAATAATTATGTACAAAACATAAATGGATTAAACAATAAACAGAGTCTTTATAAGCCCTTGTCACACGAACAGTATTCTCTGCGTTGGTGTAACGATCGCTTATACAGTCAGAGAGCACGAACAGCTAACACAAGGACACAAGGAACCATCATTTACTTAAGATATATACTAATGGGTTGTCTATAGAGTGAAAGCCAAAATTAATATTTATCCTCGTATAAACTAGTAGACCATATATCGATATGATTTGTAAGTGTTGTCAATTTTTTTTATCACCATTCATGATATTACAGCACAATCGTTTGTGAGATCTTCTAGATCTGTTCCCAAGGACGAAATTGCTAGAATTTTCCCGTATATTCAAAGACGCCATTGACGAAATTGTCATTGCTAAAATTGATTTAGATTGGTTTAGTATATATAAATTTTGGAAAATAATTAATACACAGACAGCTCATGAACATGGACAATAATGGTTCATATCAGGACTACATTCTGCCCTTAACGAGACATTCTGTCCCTTACTGAGACATCAAACCCCTGACTGGGATATTCTACCCCTGACTGGGGCATTCCGCCCCTAGGAACATTCTGTCCCTCACTGGGATAATCTGCACCTGACTAGGACATTCCGCCCCTGACCAGGATATTCCACCACTGACTAGAACATTCTGCACCATACTAGGACATTCTACACCTACTGAGTAACTAGGATATTCTGCCCCTGATTGGGACATTCTACCCCCTGATAAGGACATTCTGCCCTAGACTGGGACACTCTGCCTCTGACTAGGCTATTCTACACATGACAGGGACATTTTGTTCCTGACTAGGACATTCTCTCCTTGACTTGGACATTCTGTCCCAGACTTAAACTGGTACCCTATTGGCTCTCGCTTCTCTTTGGAGTACAACAGGTTAAACTGGTATCCTGTTGGCTCTCGCTTTTCTCGAGTACCAATATGTCATTCGGCGAACCTCGGCTGATTTCGGAACCTACATCATAGTTTTGCTGCAATAACTATCACAATATTTAGTATAATAATGCAACACGAAAAACTGGAGATTTTCATCATTTAGAGTATAGATCTATATATATATATATATCGAGTAGTTTTCTTGCTTCACCACCAAGAGCGCTAAAATATAATCCCCGCTAAAGTTAAGTACACAATACAGTATGTACACGTGTCGCAATATACTGTTTAAAAGAAAAGTAGAATCATGTACTTTTCCACCCAGTATGACACAGGATAATACATTACTGCGGGTCCTTACTCGAGTAGCCCGCCCACTTCTGATGCGGCACGTTCAGTGGGATTTACATTCTATGGAAGAATTAATGAACTAATATCGATCACTCTGTGTGTTTTGAATGTTCATATAAGCACGTGAAACATTTCAGTTGATTTACAGTGTCGCCTAATTCCGAATAGTTAGACTTTTATGTTATACAATAAAGAATTGTGATACTAGGGAGACATATATATCTCTGAGAAAAATGGAAGCGAGATGCTCACAGACTAACTGTCCGCCGTTTTTCAATAAATACCGCCAAGCAGCGCTTATTATTTCTTGTCTATAGATTTATAAACCAATTAAATCTCATTCCATTGCTTTTCAGACATGAAACTCAAAACGATGTAAGTTTCCGATTTGGTTTATTAGCAAATCAATATCAATTTAAACGAATATTTACCTTATACGATGTTTTGTTAAAATTAATCCTTTGGGTGGTTCAATATTTATATATCCTTGTAAAGGAACTAATGCTTACGTCACAGAAAACTATGCTTTGTAATTAATGAAAGGTTATTCCAAACATCTTTTTTCCTTCTTCTTTTTGGTTTACAACATATAGATGAAATAAATAAATGTTTAGGTTGATTGTATTGCCAGTTAAATAAATCACCAATGCTTTCATTGTCTATACATTCCTATCATACAAACAAGCTAGGCAGCTATTCCTAATTAAACGCCGAAAAGTTGACAAGGAGAACAATCTATCTGGGTACTGAATCAAATGAAACTCGTCTGATGATTGCATTTAGGGAGCTTTTCTAATCGTCATGAAAACTGGAATTTTAAATAAGAGCTGTATGAACCTATTACTTTTTTTTTTAATAGAAAGTATTTTCTAAAGTATGCACATTAGAGGTTGACTGATCATAAGAAGACCAATTAGAATTTCTTTATACTTGAAGCAGTACTCAGTCATTTGATAATTTTCAAAACAATCGATGCCTTCCTCAACAATACCACACGTAACAATCGATATGTCGGCTACATGTAATAACCATTAATTACCTCACTTAACAATTAATACCGTAGCTAATGACCATTAATTACCTCACTTAAAGCTTTCCAAAACATCCCGTCTGCACCGCCATTTTAATGCAAATCACCTAGTGTTATAGTAATGGTATAGGATCCACGATTTTGACAAAAACTTTGCATGTTCCAAATAGGGACCAAATCAAAGATTGTAACAAGAAAACCACAAAGTGTTCTTCAGAACATTTACAAAACACAGTGGATACGAGAACTATTACAAATTATTTCCCTGTTGTGTGTTTAACTATCTCAGACTGCCAACGCAGCGCGTGCGATGACGCAACAATTAAGGTATAGATACTGTTTTATATCACTTAGTAATATTGTGAAGTACCGTCAAAAGAAGTCCAACAAAGGTCACAAACACAACATATATATCTTTACTGATTTTTCACTACATAGAATGAGATGCTTAGATGTGACTAATTCCCAGGAAATTGCCGTTGCAGGACTAATTCCCGCTTTGCCGTGCGTTAACAAAGCGTTGATAAAATGATGATTATTAATGATAAAGGTATCATGGAACGTCAAACGTGGCAATATTTGATCTTTTATTTTGTATTGCATATTTTCATTTGCATTACAAAAGAAGAAAACAAAATGGTAAATATATAATTGTATGCTTTAAAATTTCTATTGTATGATATACAGTTTAAAAAAAAAAGTATTATCTTTCATTTGAATGTGAATGACGTCATATACGTTAACCTACGCTACGTCTAGATTTACGTCTACGAACTTTCTTAAATATGTGTCCAGGGTTGTGGCAGTGAGGGCTTATTCACTTTAAACAATAAAATGCTTTCTTTGTTGGTTTATTGGGTGATGAAGGAAACTAGCATTGCAGAAAAAAAAATCATAACCCGCATTAGCGCGTTTCAATAGTATCGTTAGCTATTGTACATCGCTTCGGTCTCAATTACTTAATAAAAGTAATTCAATGTAATGCCAAATAATGATAGCATTACATCAAAATTTTGAAAGTAATGCATTACATTACCATTACATGTAATGCAGTTTTTAGTGCATTACACTTTACTAGCATTGCTTGTTAAAAAGTAATGCATTGCAATGCATTACACATTACTATTACCTCTTGTCTGATATGTAGTATAACAATGATTTCAACAAATGTAATTAGACTGGAATTGGATCGCATACGTCTAAATTTGTGGCATTTCTTGCACAGCTTATGACGTCTAAACATGAGTTTAAAATTCTCAAGAGGGACGTAAAACAAGGAACATTTTCAGTTTTAATTAGCCCTGCATGGAAAAGTTTATCTTGTGGCTGAACATCCGGGACATCTCACTCGTATTCAACGCGACACAAGTTAAAACTTGACCAAATAAATCTTTCACAACAATCAAATGAAACAATTCCTTGGATACAATACAAATGAAAAATTATGTAATATAAATTGAAATTCACACAAAACAAACGAAAGATGTTGCATTACAAATGAGAAAACATATAGAATACTATTAATTGAAAATGATACAAAACAAAAGAAAAATATACTGTCAAATGCGAAACTGGAAATATGTAAATCTTGTGCACAACGTTTATTATGCCATAATGAGATATACCTAAACTCAAATCAATATTTCAAAACTTTTTAATGCATTTGCTATGATGATATCGTACAAATCAAAGAGATAAAACCATTTCCATTTGTTATAAAGAAATAAAAGATATTCTGACAAACAATGCAAATTTTATTCGGTGTTATCAAACTGTACTAAATACAATTACCAGTAGAGCAGCAAGACTGGACCAAATTTTATACAAACTAAATAAAGTAGGTGTAGAGCAAAATATTTGGCGAGTGTAATTTAGAATATACACAGTTGCAAAGTTTTTCTCATTTAATGTAACTAAAGAAAAGATGTAAATTGTAATTGTAATTGTAAAGTGTAAAAATTCAAAGTGCTTGGATAATAATTTATGTAAACTTCAATCTGACATAAACTATTTAAGGCGCTAATCTGTGGATGTTTTCTCTATGTTGCGGAACAAGAATATTTGAAAGTAAAATTTCTCAATACCAGCGCATGATCATTAAAATATCTTATCCTGATCCGGGATAATTGAATTTTATAAACGAATGATTACTTGTTCAATTAAATGAAAGATAAAAAAGGAGAAAATTCTGGCATTTTTATTTAATTTTATTTTTGGCAAGTTACGACCAACTTTACAAAACAGAAATGCAATGGTAATTGAAATGAAAAACATGTCTTTCATTGACAATTTTATTTTAAATTCGTGACTATACTTGTCTTTATACGTGATCAAATTATAGATCGACAAGTAGTATTTTCAGACTTCCATGTTCTGGAGAAATATTGTTCAGTCGTAATTCCTCGTCAATTTGCTCCAGATAATCTGAACGTAACTAAGTACAACCTGTCGAACTCTTCCGAGTGAGAACTTCCAAGTTCTGTTTGATTACGAAATATATACGTAGAAAAACAAAATTGAAAACACTGATTAAGAAAAACGAGACGTTTACAAGTCTCAAGCAATGGCGCAGAGTATGTTATGGCGAACCTCACTTAATAAATTGATTTTTTTGGTGGATAGCGTTATATTAAGAAAAGCATTTCAATCACAATGTTGGCCATTGCAAGAGGCCGGACAATGGAGAAAGGTCATGATTATATTTCCTAACTGCACTGAGTGTTGTTTCAAGCCACGGTAACAACTAGCCTAGATGCTCTAAGCTCTACTGTCTTTAGTCAGGGATCCAGGGGACCAGACTACGGTAACAACAAGCCTTTATTAGCATATCAATCAGCATCTAGGATAATGACAGCCTACAACTGCAATAAACCACGTTTAATTATTTTGCAAATTTTCAAAAACTTTTAAAGAATATTGTCTCAACTAATCGTCCATCAGACAAATAAATTAGAAATGAAGAAAAAAAACATTTGTGTATGCGCCGGCAAGTTGTAAGAATTATTTCTCCCTTGACGATTAATTAGAAAATATTGGTATTATTGCTCTCTATGGTATATCAGCAGCTTTGCTGATCCGCACCGCTATCCCCGATCTCTCTGTACGTGTCTCACCCTGAGTATATACACGCTATCCGCCTACCAGATTCTAATTGGTTAAGAATCTACATGAAATACAGCGAGAATCTCTGTTACTACAGCCTCCCTGAGCGATCTGCGGTGGAGCATATGCCGCGACCTCGCGATCTTATGATGGATAATTACAAGCTATAGGTAAGATCTTATCCTACTAATTTGTGTGCCCGTTCACTTTATCGCGCTGTCTATATGACCATTTTATTGCCGTGTAATTTGTCAAGGGACATGCACTTATTTCTCCGTGTTCAGTTGCTTTTGTATCATACTCATTTTCTAAAGTTTGCCTGAAGAATATGGTCCACGTTTTAATTTTGTATGAGAATACCAGTCTGAAATCTTTCGTCGCTGCAATACATGTAGCTTATAAATGTGCATTTACTCTGTAAAATATTAGCAGGCAACCTAATATATATATATGCAAATTTTACAAAACTTCTACATGTAAAGTTGTATTTGACCCAATATCACAGTATTTTAATGTTTTTGTATCCACTCTTCATTTTTTTTTCCAAAACATACTTTTAACTTCAGCGATGACCGCCATTTACACTTATCACCGCTAATAGAAAATCGTTAATTTAAATGCACGAATCTTGTTCCTTGATAGTGAATTATTATATTTTCCGAGTTATCAGTTTGGATTAGTCAAATCTTTGACTGTAAAAGATCTAAATTGGAAATTACAGTTTTCTCGGAAAGCCGGCGCTGAGTTTTATAAGGTGGGTTTATCTTCATAGAGCGGGCAATTACACCCAATACTACAACCCGCCATTCCTCAGCACAATACGCTCATTATTTCGTCATTTATCTTCGATGAGACGGATTTATTAACTTTTATCCACTGAATTGTGTCCACTTCCAACACTAAAATGAAAATGGTAGTGATGTTTTCTAATGAAGAGTCTCATCCTCGCCACCAAAAACGGGAATGAATGAATTCTGGGCTGTCGAAGCTAATCGGGACAAAATTCTGCGACAGACCATGTTCAATTTGTGTCTTGGAGTAAACTGCGACCACAAGCTGCCACTCCATATTTCATAGTCCGCCATAATTAATATCCAATTCATCTCCGACGAAAGCCTTATTGCCAGATTCCTATCGAAACACCAATAGTACATATGTACATCAGCCATATTTGCATTTAATTAAGTCGTACGATGACGTCTAAAATGAATTAGGTGAAACCTTATATCTACCAGACAAAATCAATGGACAAAGGGTTATATTTTACAAAGTAAACAATAGTTACATATCAATGTTCGTTTTAAATGCTTATGTTAAACATATTTTACAACACACTTTTTATTTTTTACAAGTGCATGACGTCACAATTGCCCTCAGGTGCACGGGTGTCACATATCCTTATTCGCTCCATGTGCAAAACACACGAATTTCTTATATATTCATTTACTATTTATTTATTCTTTGCTATCACTAAGCTTATGATGAATATAATACTCCTTTTCATATCACATCCCATCTTAAACTCGACCTGTCGTCCTTGGGCTTTCCGGGATCTTTAGAAGGCTGATATTGAGGCCTCAGATAAGTATTGGGTGTGTTATGGAACACCATCCACTTCGTTTTTGAAAATGTCTAACTGTACTTATATTTATTTAACACATCACATTTGTTGATTTTAAACACCTGAGTTTGATTAAAACATGTTCCAGCTTTTACATAGAATTCTTATTCACTGATAGGGGAGCTATTCACGTGGTAAATTAGGCGGGGATCCAGTTTCATAGGAACCTTGTCAGTAGGGCAGTATGGTCGGTTTCAGTTCAGCACTATTGGTGGAGTTTTTATTATTACTAAGTGTATCTAGTTTAAAAATAAAATCTTTAATTATAACACAGTATCTTTCAGGTCGCCTAACTTCTACTACGACTGAGTTAACTTTGCTTTGAAATAAAACTGATAGACTATCTGTGTACATCCTGAACCACCGTAAATATCAGACAGACCACTTAGGTTTTAAATGACTAAAGGTTTTTTTTAAAAAAATGACAAGTTTGGAACTGAAACAAATTCTTACACTTGAATAGAGAGTAACTTCTCAAGTACATGTAACCCATTTATGTGTTGGCTGACAGTATCTCAAGCTGTGACACGAACCATTAATCAAAGTGTTCAATATGTGGAAGAAAAATTGTAATTCTTATAATATTGTAAATGTCACTTTGACATAGTCAAATTAAATTAGTAGTGCGAACGAAATCTCACGAGCAATCACCAATGTACTTTAAGAGGTAATGATGATAGCCGTAATTACCCAAAATTTCATCCGGAGGGGCTCAGCGTAAAACCATTACAACTTCTACACCAGAACGATTGTACATAATGAAAAAATGAAGATAACGGCCAGTGATCGATTTCATATCACATCGCACAAGCATAGAAAATTTAAAGTTGGGCAAACACGGACACTGGATACACCAGAGGTGGGGGTTAGGGTCAAGAGGGGTAAGCTTCACCTATCGACCGGTCACATTCGCCGTGAGATCTATATTTAGATCAAGTAAACAGAGTAATCCGCAGTCAAAATCAGAGTGTAAAGAACGTACTAACAATTGGTATGAAATACGCCAGACAGCAATTCATCCTATGATAGGTTGTAATGGCATACTAGATCGTTATAACGACCATAGAATTTGCGAAATGCTGGTTTTTAACGAGACTTCTGAAGCCCATGTAACATCAACTTGTTTGCTTGTAGCCTGCTTCGATGCAAAAACTGATCATATGCAGAACAAGCTCATACGTATCGAATCAGTTGAGAGACATAAACACAATATACAGGTAAAAATGAAATATTTCTACTTAAAGGGGCATGGACACGTTTTGAGCTAAAAACGTTTAGATTTTCATTTTTAATGTTTACTATGCTTACTTATGGTATTTCAAATGGTCAGCAAAAATATGAACGTCATTTGTTGAGTTTCAAGTGAGATACAGCACTTACAATCCTCTGCTTTGTAAACAAGGCTCGAGCTTTGTTTATGTTTTTCGTAGAAAGATGACACCGTTTAAAACACATAGAAATGTAAGAAAACTAGGAACTGTTTATTGGTTTAGAATAACTTATCTGGAAAAAAAATTGCTTATTAAACGAATGTATAACTAGCATATATCCAATATAGTAAATTGTAAGTGCTTTATCTCACTTGTAACTCAACAAATGACGTTCAAATTTTTGCTGACCATTAGAAATACCCTAAGTGAGCATTGTAAACATTAGAAATGAAAATCTAAAATCTAATTTTTTTTAGCTCGAAACGTGTCTATGCCCCTTTAATGACGATGGGGAAGCTCAAATCATCCTCTTTGTCATAAAGTTGAGTAGTTAGTTTGTCGTTAATATCTATCGATAAAATATCTAAGAACGAAGCAGATGTAAAAGACTCAGTACTTATAGTGGTTTTTTTTTAAAAATTCTAGTTCACTAGGATATTTCGAATCGACATATGAATGAAAATTGTTAATAGATAAAACGTCGTCGATATTATACAGTATATATGGAACAGAGTTCTACATCTTGAAACACAATCCATATTCGGTTCTACTTCTCTAACGCCTTAAAAGAGCCATGGTTTGATTCGATGGGATTATAATTCTATTACCCGGTATTTGTTTCACTATACACGTATGATTTTGTTTGGCCATGTTGTTGATGGTAATTCAATCAAATGCTTCATTGTACCGGTAAAAAGGCCTGAAGAGTTTTCTTTTTATGCAATACCTTAGATAATATACTGTAGTATTATGAACACGTCATATTGTTACAGATTATTTGAATGAGGATCCCACGTGTCTGATCAATGCTTTTCAATTAACATGAATATTTTATCACCGTCGATCCCAAAGGCTACCTACATTTAAAACTTAAAGGCTAGCTCACTTTGGTTAACGAAATTGGTTGTGGTCTAACATAACATTCCGTAGTGGATAGTGTCAGATTTCATTTATCTTCAATGCATAGTAAATAAGACTGCACCATTCAACGAATTAATACCTGTATGTCATCGTTTACATGATATTTCAGACAGCTCAATCCTTGTACGATGTCATACGTTTTTTGAAAAAAAAATATTTACGATTTAAACTTTGCACACGATAGAAAAGTATTTTTCAAATGATTCTTATTCACTGCAGAAAATGAAAATACTGGTAAACAATTGATATTAAAAAGTTTATATTTTTCTTACGTAATCAATTAAATTGTTAAGGGCAATAACTCCTAAGCTGGTATTTCCTCGACTATACGTCTATTGCGCAGCGATTTCTCTAATTTATAAATTAGAAGGTTTTATTTTTGTAACTGTTGACACAAAAGATTTGTAATTTTAGCAAGTTTTTATGTATATATAGATATTTTTTTTAACGAAAATGTGTGATTTTCTTATGCTGACGATTACTTCTATTTTGTGTGCCTAGCATCTTAATTAAAAAGATAACATATACATTTTCTGTGGTTAATAATCAAATTATTATTGAGTGGAAATTTATACACTTTTTCCACTTTTAACCATAAATATTGACAAGTCACATGAGGATGGAATAACAGTTGGAGTTAGCTTAACTGTCTAACTTTTTAAAAGACACATATTTATATAACTTTTCCTTTATATCGAAAGAAAGACGTCATCAAATGAAAGTTAAGGTGTTTTTTTTTTTTTTATATTTTCATGCATCGGATCGACATGTATGCGTTAATTAATCTGCTATGTGATTAATTAAGACAATATTGTATTACCTAGAGAGACCCACGATTGTTCGTTCACCGTAAGTCCTTTAGTCCTAATTGTTTTAATTCTCAAAACCACAAATCGACTTTGTACATCAGGAAAAGAAAAGTATCAATTTTTAAACGTTTTAAGACAATTCATTATTGATTCATAAGCCAAAGAATGTCCATTTAAATTACTTATGTCCATAATAGTTTTCCATTCAACTGTAGAAAAATCTATAATCTACACTATCAACAATGTTAAAAGCCAGTTTCTCTTTCTAAATTGTATTACGATGTGTCTACTTAATTTTCCGGTGTTGTTTGCATTCATTCGGCGTCCGACGTAGATTTTAATCTAAAATTGGTCAACTCTGACCGCCCTACCACAACACCCCAGGAAAAAGAAAACGATGCATATGATCTAAAGTAAATGACGGACCAATAGGAGAGCGACCTCAGGGGGAATCATTATTTACATTGACATGTTTACTATTTATTGGTTATAGTGAAGACTTTGGGAAACAACGTCATCCTTAAAACAGAATTTCCTCGGTGGACTCAAAAGGGCTCACGCGTCCTCCATCATCGTATTAAAGAGGATTGCACTCATCAGCATCAGGTACGTTAAATAGATTCATTACGATTTGTGAATTAAATGATTTTTTCAAAGGGAAATAAGAAGCATAACCCTGGAGACTTATGGGGGCTTGCTCTGTTAATGATGTATAAGCCGCTTTTTTCAAAGAGCTTGTTTAGTATTTTGCGTGTCAACTTTTAAGGTTAATGGCTGGATATACTTTTCTAAATAGGGGTCTTGAATTCAAAGTGATACCCATTCTAGGTATTGAATCATTTCTGTTGACATGATTAAAATTAGGATAAGCTCAGCGGAAATATTTTTCCTTTTATTTGACAAGCGACTTTCGATGTTTAATTTACTGCTAACGACTATCGGAAACATTAAACTAAACCGGAAGTTTTCCATTGACGTAAATATTAACTACCGTGCATGTAAACATTTACGGAATAAATCAGCTTTGGAGTTAATCTTAATAAGGCAATGCACAGTGCACTTATAGGACATGGAAATACGATTAAGTTGTTTTTGCAAAGTCACTATTTCTTCGGGATATGTCGATAGACTGCGGTGCGCATGTCCGACGTTGGGAACAGAAGTAGGATGTTTTCCCTGGAATTCAGCTTGGGCCGAAAACAATCAGGTTTGTAAGTTGGTTATCAGATCCATATACAGTATGACTGATCACTGTTCGTTATCTTCACATCTTTATACAATGTAATTCTGTTCACTATTAATACATACGTGTACTAGTAGACAATATAATACTTTGCAACAAACCGTCGTGCTGTAATTTTTAAAAATTTATTGGTTAATATTCAAAAACTACACCATGGCAACTGTCACGTTGAAACTTTCCGGAGAGAGAAATATAGAATCAGAGGGAGCTCACCAAATGTCGACGTCTATGAAGGGTGTCATAATTTTGATATACGCTAAAGAGAAATGGCGTTTGGAAAAAAAAACAACTCTTGCTCATCACGTCAGCAACCGTAACAATGTCTCAGGTTCAACACACAATCGTTATATAATTTTTTTCTGGCATAGAGGCAACAATGTCACGCATTAGACTCAAAATCGAAGAGTTGGACAAACTCCCCACCTTATCCATGTAGACTATTTGGTATTTGCATGATTATTCAGTTAAAAAATATCAACCAATCTAAACAGACTTGCCGTCAATATCTCTCCTGTTTATCTGGGCTATTGGTCATCAGTAGTTGGATTCTTGCACTAAATTCAGCTGGTCACACGGTGCTGAAGGGGACCGCGGACGATCGCAGTGTCCACATCATAGACCGTTCTCAGGGTAACCTCGGAAAAGTCCTTCTTTCTACAACATAATTAGTTTATGATGCATCTTTTAAACATCCGGCATTAAGTAATTTTTCCAACGGCACACGTCGACTATAATGGGTTCTTACGACACCGGGGTAATCTAATAACTGGGGCCATAGTTCCTGGTGACGATTTCTATAGGTTAGTGGCATACATGTAAAGACGCACAAACAGGTAGAGTGGAAATTGAAGACCGGTGTTGCTTGGGAATCTTCATGGTGATTTACTCTGTATTGAATTGTTTTTGATCGGATGCAGGGATTAGTTAGCTAGCAAAAACTGGCCCCCTATCTCACTAGCCGCATACCTCTATCTGTTTCGGGACTGTTGTTAGCGATCTACACTAATGGTCGACTTCCGCGTCATAAATATATATAAATGCCACAATTAAATCAAGATTAAAAACTTACACAACTTTTACATATCTTAGCACATGTATTTTATTAAAATTGTAATTCTATTTTTTTTCCCCAGATAATGACCACCGAGTCCACTCATGTATAAATAATGGAATACAAGAACTCGTCCTTATCCAACAACACTGTCATCGACAATGTGACACGGGATGACGGAGGGGACTTTGTATACGAGCCCCTTAAAGTACCCGGATATGTCCAGGCTATCATCATCACAGCTTATTCGGTCACCATCCTCCTGTCGGTGGGCGGTAACGGTACAGTTTGTTACATCGTGTTTCGGGCCCGGCGAATGCGGACTGTAATGAATTTTTTCATCGTCAGTCTCGCTCTCAGTGACATTCTTATGGCTGTTTTCTGTATCCCCTTCACTTTTGTGGCGAATCTCGTCCTCAATGAATGGCCGTTTGGGGATTTATTGTGCCCTGTCGTCACATTCCTGCAATCAGTCACCGTGTTCCTTAGTTCCCTAACGCTAGTCGCCATCAGCATCGATAGATACGTCGCCATTATCTACCCCTTTCGACCCAAGATGACCAAAATGCAAGCGTTTATTGTGATATCAGTGATTTGGTTGTTTTCATTTGTCATCAATATTCCCACCGCCATGACGGCACGGACACATACGTATTTAAACGTATCCACGGCGCCCGAGTTTTGTGAAGAGATCCTTTGGAACGACCGCGGACTGGAATACGTTTATGGAGTAGCCATTTTGTTACTTCAATATTTCATTCCCCTCATCATATTCATTTGTGCATATGGTCGAATCATCATCGCTATGTGGATTGAAAAGACCCCTGGGGAGGCAATGTCCTCACGTGATCAAAGGATGTCAGATTCAAAGAAAAAGGTAAGAAAAGACACGTTTTGAAGCTGACAAAAAACATGGATTAAAAGTAATGCTGTTCAAAGATAAAGCTTGTAATTCGTAGAAGTTTTTACGAATAGACAGTTCTCAAGACAAATGAGTGGAAACATATTTCCTCTGAAAAAATCTAATCTCTGGAAAAAAGCAATAATACCGAGATGTGCATTTTAGCCGGTGTCATCAATAACAGTGTGGCTTAATTTAAAGAGTTGACAGTACAAAGCATGACTTCAGTGAAAATCTCGTGATATTGAACGCTAATTTATATCAAGCTAATATCACGCGGTTCATGAACACCACACTGATCAAACTGCAGGATTTACGACATGCTATGCCAAAACGTTCGGCTTATCATTTTTTGCTATTTTGTCGATCAGCGTTTTCGGAGATTTATAAATGAAATGTAGAAAACGATATATAATAATTAATAAACCATGAAGGTAGAAGTACAACGCAACGTGGTTAGGACTGAAAGACATACTCGACGTTCCCTTAAAGGAACATAGACACGTTTTGAGATAATTTTCAAATATAAATTTTTTCAGTTTGCAATGCTTAACTAAGGTATTTTTAATGTTTAGCAAAGATTTGAATGTCAGTTGTTGAGTTACATGTGAGATACGACTCTCTCAATTCTTTGTTATGTGTAAACAAGCTCGTGCCATGTTTTTGTTTACATAGAAATGCTTAATAGGAAATATCATGTTTAATACAAAATGAGACGTGAGAAACCCTAGAAAATGTTTTTGTTTAAAGAAGGAACTTGTAATTTGAAAAAAAAAATCTGCTTTAAACAAAATGTTTACTGCCATATTTAACATGTCCACAAAAACATGACACGAGCCTTGTTTACATAACAAAGTATTCTCACTTGTAACTCGACATCATTGAACTTTTTGCTGATCATTTAGAAATACCTGAGCCCAATATATGCCCCCAAACTGATCTTTGCTGAGAAATGAATATGTTAATATCTATACTTGCTAAATTGAGTATAAAGCAACAGAAATAGACATATATACAGTATGTAAATTTTTACTAGTCTCGGAGGTGTGGATGTGTGTGTGTGTGTGTGGGGGGGGGGGGTCCCCCTCAATACTAATCTGTGTTTCCAAATCCAATGAAATCACTCGTTCACCAAACAACCTAACCACACATACCTGGGGAAGAGGGCCAGTGCTATCTATCGAAAGCATCAAAACAGTAATACGAACTGTTTATTTAGCATTACATTCGCGCGACATTTCATAAATATGTTATATTATTGATTTTACCAAATGATTGGCCTGACCAAACAAATGTTGAAGATCTGGCGGTAGCGCAACAATCTCTGATAGCTTACATTAATTTGCGATATGATTGAATGAAAAATGAAAATCTGGTATATTCTGAAGTGTTGACCTGTCAGAGCGGATTTGTACTATAGCTAAAGTTGTAATGGATTTTGTAAATTTAAGATGAGCGGACATTCCCATTACCTCGCCTACGTCAGCAAGAATCAGTCCGCGCTAAACGTCACGTTGATGAAGCTGACACATATTATTTCTGCTACATCACGTCGATCGACACTTAAAAACTTCATATCCGAGAGTCTTATTAACTTCCGGTAGTATCGTATTATCTCACGAATCGAGATCGATCGTACGGGTAAAATGATGTCTTTCTTTAAGAAAGTTAAGCTTTTCGAGACCCCCTCCCCCCATCCCACCCCACCCACTCCCAAAAAACTTCATAATCCTCTCTACCATTTCCGTTTTCATTATTTTATGTCGATAGAAGTATACATGCTCATTGATGAAACAAAAGCATTCGTAAAGTTTGCTGAAAATATTGTTAATATCATTGATATGAAATCATTTAGTCCATATGATAAGTCAACATGGTTTATTTATTCAGTATATTAACATATTCAAGCTAATGTAGCTTTCAAGCGCAGCTGTAGGCAGATCACGCGCGAACTGTCAGGGCTGAAGATTAAGACAAATTGAAAACATGTTGCAATATTTTCTGTTGTTTTGATAAATAAAGATTGGCTTGCTGAATATGAACTATCTAAGATTTCACCGCACCTAGGGTTATGCTAATAACTGGGAAACATTTCATTTTCTTGTGCTCCCTAAAAATAATTGAATTATATTTGCACATTGATCAGAAAAATTCTTTTACAACCATAGACCTTCCTGCTAAATTCGGATAGGGATACATTATTACAGCATGTATTTTGCAGGTACTTTGATGTAGAATTGTATCAGTTGATTTCCCTTAGAATGTTCTGTTGAAAATTTCTTTCGCCGTTGGTTAAGTAATAAATGAGTTTTCAATCTCAGTCACTTTTATGTACAGAGAGTTGGGTAATAGAAGCTTGCAAACATAAATATCTGCATATAGAGTGTATATTCATGAAAAGCAAAGTTTGAAATGCCCAAAACTTCAAAATGTCGTAAATAATTATTTAACTTTGTCAGTTACATAAAATATTATTCTAATTAAAATAGTTTGTATTTTTTTTTAATTTTCTTTGATGAAGAATTCGAAAGAATTGTTGATAGTCGCTTATATAATGGTTACATGTACCCCCTCCCTCCCAAAATACCCCTCCCCTCCCCCCTGATTTCCTATCAACAGTTTAATGTGCAATTTTTGGTAACTTTATAACTAGTGCAGTAAACTCAGCACGCTTAACTGTATTTAGTTTTACATACTTCATCTATCTCAGGAGAATAGATAAAGTTACTCTTTACTTACTTTCATTTTGTCGGAAAACCAGCCAATGATTATGTTTTCTGTGAAAAATTTGTATTTCTGAAAGCTTTGTTATCTGGAAAACCGATAAACGTTTCTAGTGTATCGCATACACGAAGACTGTATCATTAATCATGCTAGAATTTTGAAACAAAATATCAATGGAATTTTAATAAATCCGACCCCGGATCAATTTACGCAGACTGCAATTTAAGAAAATTAATCAGGCTTTCCTTTGTTGAATATATCCTTTGTAATGTTTCTGTATATGTAATAAGTATATATGTTAAGGATAAAAATATAATATAAAAAACAAATGATGCATTTTTAAAACTGATGGTTACAATCACATCTAATAAAATAAATAAATGGGAAAAAACAACAACAAAAAAACACGATTCGAGTTGTCTCTTGCAAAATTCAGTTTCTATGGTGATATTCATAACTTTATTATATTATAAAATGTGAGTGCTTCTGAAATATGATACTATCAGTGTAATGGTAAAAATAACTTCTATAGAGAATACAAAGTTAAGAGAGGGTAAAACCAGACATACTAGAGGTGGGATCAGGTGTCTAGCAGAAACCGTGAGCCCTATAACGTGATCAGATAATTAAAATAATCTTTAGTCAAAATCAGTGTGCAAAAAAGGCTTTAGTTGGTTTGAAACATGTCAGGTAGCATTTTACCCAATGACGGGTTGTCTTCACTCCATCGACCATAAAATTTGCGAAATGCTGAATTTAGACTAGACTGTCGAAACACCTTTAATATCAATTTATTTGTCACTAGCTTGTTTCGATTTAAAAACTGATCATACGCAGAACAAGTTCGTGTGCATCGAATCATTTCAAAGGCATACAAACCAAATACAGATGATAATGAAATATTGCTACGTGGGAAGTTGACGATGGGGAAGCTGAAATCATCCCGGTTGTCATGAAGTTGAGTTGTTAGGTTGCCGTTCTTTGATGTTCAATAAAATATCTAGGTATGAAGCAGACGTGGAAGACTGTCATGTTTTATTTCGAGTTTACTGGAATACATGCATATCGAATCGACATACTCTGTATGAATGGAAATGATTATTGTTAACAGATAAAACGTTGTCAATGAAAAGGCAAAGATAACGAACAGTGATCAATCTCGTAAGTACAAAACAAGAGTTGGGCAAACACGGACCCCCGGACACACCAGAGTTGGGATCAGGTGTCTAGGAGAAGTAAGGTCTAAATGTTGAGTTGAAGGCCAAAGAAAGATTTATTTCTTCTCATGTAGAAGATTTTGAATAAATTCTGCCTCGTAGGAATGTAAAAACAGGCCAGGCAATAAAAGAGCCAACAGACTGTTTGAAGACTTGATCTCCAAATACCATTAGATGTTGTCAATTAGGAACTACGGCGTCATTTTAATACTAACCTCAGAATATTTTTGTGTAAAATGAGAGCGGTGTTTAATATATATAGTAATTTTTTGAATAACCGAGTATTTCCTTTTTCATTGATGAAGCAATTGTCTATAATATAAAAAAGTATAGTTTTTGATTTATCGTGAGGAATGGTCGTGTAAAGTGTTGAAAAGTCGTAAGTTTCGATGTTGTTGATTTGAGAAAAGTTTTACTAAAAGTTCTTTACACCACATCATATGTCATGACACATGTTCGACGTTTCTCCGTCACAGCAGTTAATATCTTCGTAAATAGCAAAGATAGCGGCTTAATTGATGGAGATTATACTGGATCCAACAATGTGTCTCTGTTTCGGAGAGGTTTTTGTGACGTTTAGGAATCCAGTACTATAACTCGCATTGAATGTGATATCAAATATGTTTAAAAACTGAAAAATGATTTTGACGAATTTCATCTAGGATTATCAAATTAATGTCAAGGTCGTTTTTAATGTGGTTGTAAGAATGTGCCTTAACAACGACAATGTCGTTACAGGATTTTTCAGCTGGAACCAAAATATATTCCTCATGTAACATAGTATCTAATTATTTTATCACTTCTGGTTTACTAAACACAGAAGGCTTTATTAAACACATAGATAGACTTTACGTAATTTTACGTAATTTTGTTTAATGTGTCTCATACTCCTCCTATATTTTGTTATCCATTCTGATAAAGTATCAAATGCAAGTTCTATATACCTCACCATCTGGCATAATATTCGACATAATTCACAACTCCTCCCTTTATTCTCTCACTCTCCATATAACATAGATCGCTTTGGAAAACACGGTTCATAACATTACTCAATATAAAGCCTTATACGATGTAAATATAGAAATGTAAAATGTAGAAAAACTAAACCATAAAAAACCCAAACAAACAAACAAAAAACCAAACCCCCCCCCAAAAAAAAAAAAAAAACCCAAACATACAAACAAATACCAAAAAAAAAAAAAAATAATTAAAAAAAGATGATAAAAAAGTACCAACACAAACAATTTCAGTTCAAAATGCTTACAATTTATCTTTAAACGCTAAACCTTTAACTAGGATGGTTATTTTCTATCCTTTAATCTTGAACATGAATATTAACACTCTTAACCTTTCACATTAATCTTTACTCTTCATACTTAAAACCAAAACTTTTCACACTGTCCTTAAACCTTGAACTAGAGTGCTTGCTTTCTATCCTAAATTTTCAACATGACTGCTTATACTTTGTTCCTAAGTCTTCAACACAAATACTGTAACCATTTATGATATTTCTAAACGTCAACATGAACACCTGAACTATATTCATTAACTAGTATTTATGTTTCTGAACTAATTCGATACGCATGAGCATGTCCTACGTATCATAATTTTTTAAATCTTGACGGGCTACTGGAAAATAAGTTGAGGATCGTTCTCCGGCACATTTCTTTTTGTCCGACAGCGTTCTCAGAAACTACAAAAGGGATCGACATAAAACTTTTATAGGATGATGGTATATCATTTTAAAACTTTTATGGGATGATAGTATATCATTTTTAGATGTTCAGAACAATAGTCATTTTATCTGGACATGTGTGGACGCACGTGTATTAGAATTTTGGTACACTAACTTCGGAATCTGTTATCTTTTTTCAGTCTTCATTGGAATAATTCGATATTTATATGTGGTAAATAGACATTGAGACCCCTAACTGATGGGCATCGTCAAAAATCACAATTTTGCACGCGCATGCGCATTTGCTTCATTTTGACTGGGTAATACTTACTTTCTAATAAATAAAGGGAGTGAGTTAATATTCATATGCTTTAATTAAACTCTCAGTTTGAATATAACCATCTATCCTATTCACCACCTGGCAACACGAATGTTTTCACCCCATTCCTAAACCATAATATGATTGATTGATGAGTGTTTATACCACATTCCTAAACATTATTAATAAGAAACAGGCGGCTATCGTTCGAAACATTCTCCCAAACACTCTCGGGACAAAGGGTATAAGATACAAGGAGACCTGTATTTTCTGTACTTTATTCGTACTTGTAGCAGCAGGAAAGTATAATACATGTATTTCAAAATTCACAATTTAAAATTCTACGAATTTCCTCCTTTAAGAAATAATCCAAAATAATCGTTTTGCATTTGCACCATCATAGAATTTGCACTTTAAAGTAATAAGTGATAATATTTTTGTGTAGCCGTGGTATATATCATCCCTATGATATATCATGTGTTGCTACTATCAGTTCCTCGTCAGAAAATAAGAACGGACGGAAACCACAAACCTCCGCCACCAGCCCCTCTTCGTTCATGTCGTCAATTGAAAAATGCATCCTGTTTTATTTCTTCAAATGTTAATAAGACTGCTTTTACAGAAACACAGTAGTAAAGTACTTCGTGTTAAACTCTGCTACCGATTTATCATTAAATATTCCATATTCACAGAGAAACAAGTCGAATGTAAAATAATCTCCTGACTGGGGGTGATAACTTTAGGACGACTTGGCTGAGTTGTCGTCAGTGAGATGCTGTTGCTGTGTACTGGTAGTAAAGTCGTTTATCCCGCGTAAATCGAATAGAGGGTTTGCTTCGTGAATGGAAGGTTTGGGTTCGAGCCCCGCTCGTACCAACTGGGACAACTCAGACGGCCAAGTCCTCCTCCTAAAGTTATCATCCACAGTCAAATTATTTTATACTCGACTTGTTTCTTTGTAAATATGGTACAAGCGGGGCTCGAACGCAAAATCTAAAAAAGGTAGTGTCTGCTCCTTCGACAAAAGCTGGACATACAAAAATTAGACCGTGGGTCTTTCGGATAAGACCTTTAAAAAAAAAACAAAGCCCCCCTGTCACGACAGGTGTTTGCACAATAAAGAGCCCTCTCACTCCCATGTAAAGGCCTACATTTGTGATACTTCATTGTCAGCTGCTGGGGTCTAAGCATCGGTGAAAGATTCTCGAAAAGACGTAAAACAATGTTAAAAAAAAAGAAGAAGAAAAATCGTGTTTTTGTTTTAAAAAGAGTGCTACTATTTCATCAGAAAGTTAGGAGCAATTTATAATCTGATCATTGTCAGTAGACCGAGTCTCTGTTTTTGATGTTTTCTTCCCGAATCAAATGTCCGGTATTTCCACATGACCCAATTTCGGTCCTATTTGTCTTTGATAGAGCACGCTTTTAGTTCTCACAAAGAGAGAAACAATTTCATTTTTATTATCATCTAACAATAAACGTCATTGAATTGATATAATCTAATATCACACTTAAAATATTTGTGGATTTCGTTTACCTTCCTTGGCAATTAAATTATACTAAAATTTCTATATACATGTATGTCGTGCAGATATGTTTAAAGACATTTAACCACCGGCAATTTTATCTGTACTACCTTACTCATTAATGTTATCCAAAAAAAAAATGTCGTCTGCCTTGTTCTTTCTATTGGTCTACTGTCGTATGGTCATTTATTACCAAATCCATAAAATACGCAATTTTCTCCGCCCCAGAGCTGATGGGTAGATTTGACGGAGTGATGGAGTAGACATTGACCCCTAAAGACGATCTTCGCTGAGGACTGCGGGGCTATAATGACGCCATAGATTATACGGATGACAATCAAAATATGATTAAACAAGTCGTGCGACTATTTCTTCTGGGAAAATTGGAAAATAAGAGAACAGTTACCGGAACGGAAAATTGTAAATCGTAGTCTTGATGTTTTTAAGACTTTTGTGGAAATCGGTGATTTGTTGTAAGCATTTATTCCTTTCATTTCCTAATTTTTTCGTCAATTCTACACGGGGTTCCACAAAGTTGAGGCATCCCGATAGTAAATTGGATATTCAGGAATTTCCCTTTTTAAAACTAAAACCAAACAAAACCAAACAAGCTTTGAAAAAGTACACGAATGGACAGGCAGAACACAACAATTACGATGCATCGCAACATCCACTATAAGATACATTATTATAACAGTACTCAATATGCTCAAATCAATAAACTGTAATTAAAAAGGAATTAATTAAAATTTGTGTATTTCACTTTTTTAGATAATTCGGATGATGATAGTGGTGGTGGTTATCTACGCTACCTGTTGGCTTCCGCTCAACATCATCAACATCTCCGGCGACATTGATCCCACTATCTACGACACAAAGGGGATGAACTACATCTGGATGAGTTGTCACTGGCTGGCAATGAGCAACTGCATGTACAACCCGTTCATCTACTGTTGGATGAATTCAAAATTCAGAAACGGATTCCGCAGAGTTTTGAGTTACCTAACGTGTGGTTATGTGAGAATGGCGGACGAAGTTGAACTGTCTCACTTCCGCCGCCATGACACTGTGAATACGTCGGTAGGGGGCAGTTTACAAATATACTACAAACAGAATTCTGTGACGTCAACTGAGTGTTCATCTCCGAGAGATAAAGTTAAGAGCAACGGACACGTGTATCGTCCGGTGCCATCTATTCTATAGTTTATATATTATCAAATAAAATATGTCGTACAGTATACTATATTTATGCCTACTAAAAAGTCACTATTCGTCAATTTTATGCTCTAGTAATCGGAAATTTAGGAGGATATAGTTTTTTGGTATGTTTGTCCACACAAACCTTCAACCCGCCCATAACTTTGGAATGAATCCATGGTGACGGGGCTTTTATATTTTACATATTAGGTAGCAAAATTGTTGACCTCATGACCTTGGGGTTTGGCTTACTTTGGGAAAAAACAACATTGACCCTCATCACCTTTGCTGCCACACGGGGGCGTTGGTGTTTCACAAACACATCTTCCTTTCTTCATTACACAATCAAACACTAGTGCCACCATTTAAAAATGAGATTAATTTCGAAGACGTCGAGACTCATCAGCACTACAAGAGCACGTGTTTATATGCATAACTTTAGACAGAGCTTAATATGGTATCGCGCTGTCCGTCTGTCAGTCAGTAGACGATCGGTTACCAGTATTCGAACTAATTTTCTTTATGCTTTGTTGTCCTGGTATTTTTCAGAGTTGTAAGCCTTTAAAAATTCTAAAATTTAAAATTTCACTTCTGTTATACTTTAAGTTATAGCTTTAATTTTAGGTACATTGTACAGAAATAAGATATAAAACAAGATAAAGATTTGAAAGATTAGGCATCCTTAATCATTATGTTTTTTGCCTCATTTCATTCTTTTATCATAGCTATGTTATTATTTGGTATGAATTTGTATAGTGTTAAAATACTGACCAAGAATAACAAATTAGGGACTTCTTTTTACTACTCATTGTCCATTTCAATCGTTCAGATTTTTAAAAAAGAAAGACAATATAAACCATGAAATTAGTAAACTATCAAGTTTATCGATAACATTATATTATGTTATAAATTATAAATCACGGTGTATAAAGTATCGTTGACGGTGCTCTTTTTTTACAGTGTGGGTATTTTGGCGGTATTTATTATATTGAAAGGATGAAGATAACGAATAGTGATCAATCCCGTAAGTCCCAAACATAATACGAAACAAGAGTTGGGCAATCACGGATCCCTGGACACACCAGAGGTGGGATCAGGTGCCTAGGAGGAGTAAGCATCCCCTGTCTGCCGGTCACACCTGCCGTGAGCCAAAGTATTCATTTAATATTGGTATCATTTTGTAACGTATTTATCTATACGTAAGCGCCTACCAGGGCTCGTACCTTGTCAATTTAAGGGTTTGGGGATGACTTTAATATATAACAATTTTCCTCTAAAAATGATTAGCAAAATTATTTAAAACTAAGGCCTGCAAGTATATATTGAAAGTATGGCCTAACCTTATCTAGGTTGATAATCACTACAATATGAATTAGAGAATCACACAAAATCTAATTACTGGACTTTTGTCAGTGGGTAAACTAATGGTTAGCCTTGCACTGGTTAACCTCGGACTACCGTTTATACTGCAGCCTTATTCAGGACACACAGTATAAGTGGTAGCCCTTCCACTGCTGTGTACATTCCAAGCCTTATTCAGGCAGACACACTGCATACAACAGCTTGGTCGCCAGACAGGTCGGGAAGACGGATTACTCTGTTTGGTGGCTAACCTTAGCCTCTTGCAACACACGACTACTGCCGTTTAATTGACTTACTGGAACTGTAAGGTCGACCACTTTCTTGGTTGTCTCACTTAACACTGCAATTACTTTTCAACTTAAAGGGTCTGTGTAATGCAATGCTATTTTTTGATAGAATAAATAGCTACTCAAAAAGATGATGCCCTGAGAATTTGACGAAGATACTGACTGAATTAACAGAGATATTAGCGAAAAACTCCAATCACACCTGAACGTATTTTTGAAAAAGTTGGGTTTAAGCGCCAAATCGCTGTGACGTCTCCGCATGCGTCTTCGCTCTGCAACTGACACTACAATGATAATTGACTATACATGTACCCTTTTGTCACGTGACCTCATTGATCCGAAACATAATGGCTAAACCCAAATGGTCACACTTTAACTTTCCGAAATATTACAATTCACCAAGAAATCTGATTGACATCTCTTGAGTTTTCATTGGTTGACCTGCATGAAGCAAATTTGTGAGGATGTAAACAAGTCGTGAATATGCATTGGTTAAGGATATACTACATCTGGAAATCGGGTTCTTAAAAAAATTGTTTCCTTGTAGTAGATTTAATTTTTTGCACATGCATAGGACTAGCAGTGAATTCTAGTAACGAGAATCTCAGAAATCAGCTTATCAAACATTGACGAAATAAAGTTTTCATTACAACTATGAAAATGTTAATGGCACTGGGGATCCAAGCACATCAATGGCTTGATTGAGCTACCAAAACGCTACTTTCAGCGCCGTAAACATTCCCCTTAGCGTCTTAATCTCTCCCCTCAGCGCTGTAAACACTCCCCACAGCTCCATAAACACTCCCCTCAGCGCCGTAATCACTCTCCTCAGTGATGTAAACACTCCCCAAAGCTCCATGAACACT
>CAJDSM010047675.1:162-13299 GCA_903981925.1 Ostrea lurida | reverse complement strand
AAGCAATACTCGTCATGATCCTCAAAACTCAGAAATTTTATGACTCAACGGGTAAATTTCCCGTTTTAATTGTTATTTCGCGACTCGGGTAGGCGGTGTTAACGTTCAGCGGGTGCTTCTCCTCCATGGCACACTAGGAATCCATACCCTCGCTTTTGTCGGAAGGTCAGTGTTGCCACTATCCACCGGATTTGTAATAGGATGAGTTTTTTTATGAGAATGTACCTCGAATTAACTTTGAACACCACAATGTAACATTCGCCTTTTTGTTGGTTACGTGGATGCTCAGTGGTAGGTTGTGCCAGAGGTAATTAGAATGTAAGTATATCCTATGGTAGGCGAGCACCTGCCTACTATATCTTCTCTCATCATCCTCTCTCTCTTCTCTTCTCTTTCCTCACTAATCATCTCGTCTCTCTCTGTTCCTTCTTCTCCTCGGCGGATCTCGTCTCACTCTCTTCTCATCATCGTGACTGGGGGTGTGTAATGTCCAGTAATATCAGGAGGGCAGTATAAATTGGTTGCCCGTGTATACCCTTTCCATGCAACATGTAAGAACCTATTTATTATTTTTCAATAAGTAAGGGTTTATTTCGCATCTATGACTGAGGGCTGCGCTTTTTATAATGGTTAACACACACAGAGTGAAAAAAATTTAGGATCATCAATGGGAATTCACGAGATTCGATATGTCGATCCATAGGAATAGACTACAAGAGAGAATTAGTTATAATCCTGTAATTGGGGTTCAAAAGTTTATTCAGAAATACGTATGTTCCGAACATGTCTCAATACGTAAAGATATATAATTGTAATTGCAGTCGATCACACACGCGGTATTATATAATACGGTTTTGATTTTCACACCATAATTTGGAGTCCGTGACGATCTTAGTAGTTATGACTGATAATTCATTATAGTAAATGTTATAAGAGACGATGTGTAAAAACAGTATACTAAGAATCACTAGAATTATACTATCGCTCCATATACTTAGTTTTAACATCGCGTTCAGTATAGATTTGGTTGTAATACATATAAGGTTATATTCTGAGAGAGTATGCAAAAGATAAACCACTTGGGAAGAATTATGGATAGATTGCAGTGTAAGATCCTCTTAAAAGACAATTAACAAATAGACATAGAGCCTTTGTGCCATGGAACTGGATCCATCAGCAATGGTGGGAGTGAAGTGTGCGTAAAATGGAGAGTGATATCCGGCATGTTAGGTTACACTGATCTTGCGTCCTGAGGTTCATCCATGGTGGTTCAGAACAGCATATTCGGTATCCGACCAACTGTGATTTTAGGTCGCGGCACGGATCGTCAAAGCTTCCTTCGAGGGCGCCCGGAGTCGGCTATCGGCCATAGCAGATACAAATGCACATCGGTTCAAAAATCCCCTAGAGACGTGAAAAATGAGAGTTAGTGATTTGCTCCCTAATCCGCCCAAAGGCTCACGGCATCCTTAGACTGAGATCACGTGGAAACATATTTCAGAATAATGAACCTTAACACAATCGGTACGATTTTCCGTGTCGCAGCGAGGTGTGGCACCAAAAAAAGAGAAATGGCGTCTTCACCTAGTATACAGTCTCATAGAGTTTAGTATCTAATGTACACGAGGAGTAACGGATGAGAATTATTCGCACAGTCTTTCACCAGTCACTCATCGCACTCGATTACACGATTCGACGGGTCTTCCACTTTCCCAGTGATCTCTTCTGACCAACCACCTAAACTGTCCGTGCTACGCACATAGCCTTATACACATTCCCATACATATCTTACTGTTACAACCATCAAACTACTATCTCTACCACAACGGGTTTAATAAAACCTTGCAACCTGCAAACAGAATACGCTCCGACCCATCTAAAACCATCCATCACTTCGTCTGCGCCATGACACTACCCGATCTCGACACACTCTTTCCCAACTTCTTGTCGTCCTCTCTATTCTTTTTTCCTCTCCAAAATTTCACAGCTCCTTTCCAAAGGCTCAAAAAGCGCTCCCGCTGCCACCACAACCCTTAATACCGGCAAAGGTGACGTTCTCAATTATTGTAGATGAAATTTAAACTATACTCGAACGCAGTGCACGAAGATACAGCGAGAGCAATAATAACTCTTCACTCATAATCATACTATCTGTTCTACTTAGTAAGACGGGATGTTCTCTACTACTAGTGCTTATCCGCAGGCAATCTTTCATTGTTTAACACACATATATATTAATCGCCTGCCGTTTTGTCCACAATGTCTACCAGACGGGGCACTTTCCTCTGGAGAGAGTACAAACTGCGTAACTTGCCATTGAAGGGTTTGCTCGATAGAATAACAGCCTCACACCAAGTCAACCAACCAGGCTCGAGCCTGCTCTATATCCCGCTACAGTGCAAAGCACCCATATTGGCGACTCACGCGTCATTATCCTGATACCACGTGTCATCATGAACTATATCCTGCGTCTATTAAATGCATGGTAACCGGTTTACTGCTCTACCTTCTTACAATCAGGAGATCTGGATTAGCTGTTTATTGGACAAATTTTATGTTCATGCATTAACTCTTTGCTGCTTCTTGTTATATACTCAGGGCATATTTATTATCATGGATTCTTGGAATTATTAGCGGATGTTTTCTCTTACATTGCTATTATCTTGTATTTCGCAGAGGTCCTGAAATAGAAAATGTAATTTCACCAATTATTAGTCGTATATACAGTATTATTAATTTAATTTTTCTAAATTGGCCCCGAAAGCGCACACCCGTAGGATGTCACACCTTGGATTTATATAAAGGACATAATACTTTCCATTATACCTGGTTTGCCAAAAGTCAAGGGACAATTATTGGATTGAGGATTTCCCAATTTCGGTGATTATTTTCAACCCATTCAGGTCTTTTCCCCGCAAACTCCAAGAAATGCACACTACAATTTTGCTTCTCTTCCTCCCACGTAGGGTAAATTCCAAATATTCAACTCACTGATTTGAGAAAGACACTCAAGGTACTATGGTTACTTTCTAAATTTATACCACTTTTTGCAAAGTCAAAAGTCAATGACATTTATATCGAATTAGGAGTTTTTCCAATTTTCGGTGATTGTTTCACCAATTTCATGTTTTTGCCCCAAAAATTCAAAAACGCCCCCACGTAGGAATGTCAAACAAACCTGATTATAATCAGGGGACTATTGACTTTCAAAAAAATACTTGGTTTGCTAAAAATGCCCAAGGGGGTCCCATTACCTTTACTGGCCCATGGTCTATTAGATGCTCGGGTCATTTGCTGAGAGATCCAAGTATGTAATTCTGTCATGTTTATTCTCTTATAAATGTCTTTGGAATTTTGAAACTTTGATTTTGTCGCCCTCCTTCATAATGAAAAATGTTTGCAGCAATCACTTCTTTAAATATTAGATACACATGTATATCATTTAATTTTATTTCACGTGATCACCTAGCGCGATGTCTCATTGGTTAAAACACCTTTTAAAAATGAGGTGATTTTTCGATCACGTACCTAAACAACAAGTAAAGTCTAATGGACAATTGTTTTGTTGTTTGTAATATAAAATTAAATGATAAGTAATAAATCTTATATTTTTTCGAAAATGATGCAAGGTTATCAACCGATATTTAGACGGTAAAACGTTCATCAATGCGCGCATTGATGAGTTTTACCGTCTAAATTCGGTGATACCTGCAATCACCCGAAAAAATATAAGATACTTGAACGTGTCTGTTTTTATGTGTCTTTTCCCCAGAAATTGACACTGTCGCACTTTCCTCTAGATATGAACCGAAAAGGCAGATTTTTGCGCACTTGCATAGGTGAATGTTCCTCGCTGTACCTTGATGATTTTAAATGCAACTCGACAAGGTTATTGTTAGGAATGTTTCCCCACACCACGAGTGGTATTAGCTACACAGTTCCATAGGTACTCCTCTGCCTGTTAAGGGGTCAATTTGCGAAAACATAAGCTTGAAATCTCCAAAGCCACAACTTGTATTTGGTTAGACGTATTAATGAAGCACAACACATTTTGAATCTGGAGTTCCTCAAATTTTGTCACCATCCCCCATTCGATATGCATCATACCAGTGTCTTTTAGTAATAAAACATTTTCCATAAAGGAGGCCCTATGTTGTCTTACTCTGTGACTGTTCACACAAATATCATCTTCTGGTACCCGGTTCACAAATATCATCTTCTGGTACCCGGTGCGTCAAATATCCAATCATGTTCTTTAATCAGATGCATTTTGAAATATCCACGAGTTTGGTATTCCTTGGTACAAGTATATATTAATATGAACTTGGTGAATGGGTCATAAATCTCCTGCATCAATGCTGAATTCTGCTTCTGCACTGAGTGGCTTGGAATTCTTGTCTGAATGAAATCAAAAACAAGAATTCACTTAAATTCTTATAAGGAATGAAATAATTGTAAACTTGTGTCTAATTAGTATCAACGGTATATAGATTTGCAATGAGACATTAGATTATCAATGATCGGATACAAAACTAAAGTAATATAAAATTAAATGTACAAATCTTCATCAAGTTTTACATGTCGATCCAAAACTTCTTGTGCTGATGATGACAACCAGGAATATTGGTCGTCATGGCTAGCCATCACAAGTGGAGGGGATCTGAATTCCTACGGGTTTCAATTTCAAAACATCCTAGACAATCTTCAACAAATGCAAAAAATGATGTCTGTAATAATTTTAAAAAAATAATGCATTTAGTATAATTTGCAATGTAATAAATACTAGTAATACTACTGTATATTTAGTTTTTTTTTAACTATTACATTACCTGATTGCACCAGTCATACCATCTGGTCAACTAGATGCAAAATGTAGTGTGTCACGATCTGCTGCAGAGTGTGTAGTATAGAATTCCTGATAGATGAACTGAAAGATATGTATGAATTTATTACAAATTGTATGATGCACAACAAATAGATTGATTGATTATTTCTTGTTTTACGTCCCACCCGAGAATATTTCACTCATATGGAGACGTCACCATTACCGGTGAAGGGCTACAAAATTTAGGCCTATGCTCGGCACTCAGGGCCTTTGAGCAGGGAGGGATCTTTTTCGTGCCACACCTGCTGTGACACGGGACCTCGGTTTTTGCGGTCTCATCCGAATGACCGCCCCATTCAGTCGCCTCTTACGACACGCAAGGGGATGCTGGGGACCTATTCTAACCCGGACCCCCATGGGTCCACACCAAATAGTATGAGAGAGTAAACTAAAGAGTGAACTAAACAATCTAAATAATTTTTGAACTAAATTCATTGTGTCGCCTGCCTGGCGTCGTCGGCGTCACAAAATTTCTCAGAAACCACACAGGCCAGCTTCCTGATATTTGGCACAGAGCATCAGTATGAAGAACTTTATCGTGTAGCGCAGTATCCAATCTACCGCATGTCAACTTCCTGTTTGACGCGACTTAGAATATTTTTTACATGGACAAATTTCTGTCACAATTTTCTCAGGAACCGCACAGGCCTGCAGCTTCCTGATATTTGGCACAGAGCATCAGTATGGAGATCTGTATCATTTAACGTAGTTTCCAATCTGCCGCACCCTTGAGGATCCGGGTTAGAATAGGTCCCCAGCATCCCCTTGCGTGTCGTAAGAGGCGATTAAATGGAGGCGGTCATTCGGATGAGACCGGAAAAACCGAGGTCCCGTGTCACAGCAGGTGTGGCACGAAAAAGATCCCTCGATCCTGCTCAAAGGCCTTGAGTGGCGGGCTTTGTAGTCCGTCACCGGCAATGGTGACGTCTCCACATGAGTGAAATATTCTCGAGTGGGACGTAAAACAGTAAATAATCAATCAATCAACTAATCTGCCGCATGTCAACTTCCTGTTACACGCAACTTCCCTGGAAGACTTACCACTAAGTTTTTACTAAAAATTTCTTTACGATAAATTGAAATCATATGTAAGCTCCCCGTGGGGATCCGGATTAGATAAGGTCCTCAGTATCCTTGCTTGTCTTAAGATGCGGGGCGGTCCTTGCATGGGATGAGACCGAAAAAAACGAGACCCTGTGTCACAGCAAGTGTGGCACGATAAAGATCCCTCCCTGCTCAAAGGCCACAAACACCGAGCATAGGCCTAAATTTTGCAGCCCTTCACTGGCAATGGTGACGTCTCCATTTTCATGCGGAACGTAAAACAATATACAATCAATCAACAATCAAATGTAAACAATAAAGCCAAGGAATATCATTCTGAAAGTATTTGTCTGCTTACAAACAGTGCAATTGCAGTTGATTTTACATGCAAGAGATAAAAAAGTCAAATGATAACATTATTTTGGTAAACACCAACAAAGATTTAGCTCAACTAAATAAACTCTAATCTATTCTATATAAATATCACATGAGATGATTAGACTGGCTGGGAAATAAAATTCCTTCCTTGGAGATATATTTTCAATTTTGAAGAACTTTCTCTACACTTTATACAACAATTCCTCACGATAAATTAAAATTTAGGCTTTTTCAGATAATTGCTTTTTGAACAAAAATGGCACCCGAAAATATAAGTTTTTGGTCATTGTGAAACAAAATACATCATTTGTCAGAAACCACTCTGATTGCCCACACAAAGTTAACTCTAGAGTAGAATATTTAAGAGCGATGCTTGGGTTTCTTAGCAGATATATATTTCTTAGTCTGTGTGGACAGGCTCTCACACACACAATCTCTGTTGGTAATTCCTAGAGGCACTATACAGTTTGCCCCCTTATTGGCAGACTTATTTGTTATATATCCATACGAACAGCAAATTTGTTCAAAACTGTTACGGATAAAAAACAAAAACTTGCCTGATGTCCTTCAACCTTACTTTTATAGTACTAGTATATAAGCACGATGTCTTATCAATTACAAATCATAAATTTTCACCAATTATTGCCCATTTGAAATATCCTGACGAACTTGAATAAAGGAACACCACAGAATCTTGCACTGATGGCTTCAAATTGAAATTATTTTACTTTAATATTGACTCAACTAAGCAGACTGACAACTACATATATGATAAACGTGATGCTTTGGTTCAATTTGCAACTTTGTTTATTATTAAGTATACCACTATCAGTCATGCTCTATGGTGTGCATGTCTCTCAGTTGATTCAGATACGCAAGGACATGCTGCCGTCTCATTTATTTTTTTTAAAGCGAGGCCAACTTGATGATTGACAAGAGTCTTTATTACCATGTCTCCAGATTCAATACAGTCTGAACAAACTCTGCTATACTTGTTTGCGATTACAAATTATCACTAAGTCATATGTTGAATGATTTTTGTTATACCCTTTGTAGACTGTCATTTCATACTAGATTTGACGACGGTTAACCCCGTGTTACTTTGTTTCGACGACAGGCTACAGGCTCAGTCCGATGAGCGTTAGCATGCTCCATGGGCGAATGATTCCATGGCCTTCCGTCTGTCGTTTTGTCGAGGTCCGTTGCCCCACACTCAGATTTTGTATGTGTTTTTGGGACAATGATTACGTGTATACTTTGGTTTTTTCGCCATTTATAATCTTACACTTAATTTTAAAGGAAAGGGTGAGGTTTAAAGTTGATGTCAATTTTTTGGGACGCGTAATTTTGATTTCTACATTGAAAGAGCATCGGGGAAATTAAAAAGAAAAATTTGGTTTCATGCTTGTTTCGACTACAGTGTTTGTAAACATGACTTTTTGCACTTAATTACTCAAGTTATTCGAGTTTAAATCTAATTTCGCTGCTCGTAGGATTAAATTCAAACATTTATCCTTGAGAGGGAAGATATACAGATACTTCTCTACAGTGACAGTGACGAGTAAAATAGATAATGTTTTTTCAATTTGGAGAGCTGATATATACGAGCTTAATACTTGTTAATGGAAATAAATTAATGACCTTTCTGCACTTGATATACGGAAAAACTCATAATATCGAATTCAGAGTTTAAAAATTAATTTTAAGAGTGATGTCAATTATCTTAAAAATTCACGTAATATTTCAGAGTCTTGTGTCAAAATTACTTGTAATCATTAATTTTTAAAACTGTAAGATACGAATAGGGGTATAAAAATAGAAGGTATATTGGATGAAAATTAGGGAAACTAGCAAAAATCATGCTTCCTTTCGCTACAAAATATTAGTACCTACCAAACCCTTTTCAAAATCTGAAAACGGTCACCAAGTGGTTTTTTTTCAACTGGGACAGGAGGTGTCCCATTAAATCTGTGAATCATGTTTGCACCGATGGAGTATAAGTATTGAAACAGTAAATGAGACTTAGTATAGACGTCCTGCATGCGGGTGATTCTCTCTCGAAAAGACTCAGCTACAAATTCCTTAAATAGAACTAAAAAACAACATCTTAAATGAACATAATAGAAACATGCTTCTCTTATGAATATAGTCAATTAATTGTGCCGGTTATACTGTTTAACGTTTCGCTAAGAATTTTTCACTTGAAAATGGAGACGTCACCATTGCAAGTAGTAGAGGCTCGCAAATTTGAGGACACTACGCTCGGCGCTTCTTGGTGTCTCTGAGTGGGGGGGGGGGGTGGTCTTATATTCGATACACATAGGTTCCTCGGGGTTTTACTGCTCCTAAGGTGACAGCCAACACATTATAGATCGCTTTACTTAACGCAATATAGCAAGTAGATTATAACTAATAGATGAGGCGCGTCTTCTAAACCGGATACCCTACAGGGAACACATACGTTAATAATGTTAGACTATAATAAAAGGTCAATGGAAACGAATTTTAACATTGGTATTTAAATACAAGATTAGTTAAACTGCGAAAATAAAACTAGGAAATTACTGTAAAACTCACAAAGGATTACCCCCGCCACCCACATACTTTTTGTATGCTCTCTTTTCAGAGTCTGTACAGCTTGAACATAGCTAATGATTTCTTACTGCCGCCGCCGAGAGAGTGCCCAACGGGGCCCCGTCAATGCGTATAATTGATTGACTCCAGACCGGTATGAGAGCAATGATCACCACTTGATATCGAATTGTGTAAAGCGATTAGTATTTAAATACACAGAATTAGAGCTAAAACGTTGTAGTGAAATTAAAAGCATAGAAATAACATAGATAGACGTTATTTTAAACTGTGCCCTTTAAAATATTTAACCCTTTAATAAAAAAGCTTATCTGCCCTACAATTCTATTACTGATTATATAAAGAATGAAACAGAAACAGTTGACTCATTTATCAAAATATACTATATGATATTTTTAAGTCTTATTTCTAAAGTATTTAAGAGTGAAATGCTCCCATGAGACTATGGTCTCTCTATAAACCAACTCACATATAAGGATTATACGCGCCTTCGCCACCTCACTTATATTTTTTTATTCTCTTTCCATTCAGCCAGCTCCCGTGTGGCTGCCCGTTTTCAGCTTTTGAACTTAATATGAATGATAAACTGGCCCTACCGGACAAGTCGTAGATAACGAGACAAAGTTATTTGACGACTTGAGGAGTACATAGCCTTAGTACCGAAAGAGGCTCAGTGATAATGTACATTGAGACACAAATGTCAACAAATACACTCCAAGATCATGAGAGAATTGTATAACTCTTTAACCTTCAGCATCAAATATCAAGGTCATGATATTGTAATGCGCCACAAGCTCTCTCTGATAGCGGCCCCACTATGCTCTTATGAGGTATGCCTACGTCAAAGACCAAAGAATTTATGCGCCCAGGCTCTCGCACACACAGACAGATGACACAGTACATGACCACTGTCTTATGGTGACTCCCAATTGTTTGCCAAGCCTCAGCTCCTTTTTGCAAGAACAAAGAAGTCTATGGCTCACGGAACACGAATTCATGTTAAACAAGCATTCTAGAGTATTTGCCCACAGCAATACATAGTCCCCTACGGTTACAACAACATTACTTTGGACCGCACAATAACGATATTCTCTTTCATTATGTGAGCGCAAAATATTAGAGTTAACTATATGGTAAAAGGGATATTGGGTGAACCAGGATAGACAAGGTCTATAAATACCTTAGAGTGAAAAATGAATAATCAAAATCCAAATTCGATCTTGATCCTGTTAACATGGTATATACAAACTTCATTCAGAGGAGGAAGTGTACCAAATATCTCACTCTGTGCGCAAACAGTGAGAAAAAAAGTGTGGGAAAAACTTATGATTTATGAAATTTTGCTCGTAAAGTCCGATAGGGCATAATTTCAGTGAAAATAATAATGATCGAACCAAAACTCGAAACTTTGATCTTGTAACATTGGTGAATGGCATAACATATGTACCCAAAATATCAGAGTCATCATCTGCAAGCAGTAAGAAAAAAAGTCTGGAAAACCAACTGGACCGAATGGACAGGGCAAGACATGAAGACCGAGACACAAAAGAAGAAAAGCTATAGAGTCTCCTATCCGGTTATCTGAGAACCGGTAGGGGACTTAAAAAACTTATAATTTTGGACCTGAGGTCAAAAGATCCAAGGTTTTGTGACGAGATCGTTAAGGGTAAATGGAATATGAGCGGCCCCACATGGTATCATAGTGATACACCCATGTGTCAAATATGGTATGCCTACCTCAAAGAACATAGAAGTTATGGCCCGGACACGAATCTGCACGGACAGACGGTCAGACAGTGATTCCCATATACCCCCCCCCCCCCAACTTGTTTGCGGGGGGTATAAAAATACTGTCTTTGCATCGTTACCCGCTTATCGTTCTTGATCTGTTGTTGCTCATTGATGAATATGAGCCTCAACAAAGAAAATACCGAATATGAGGCCTCGAGTGCAATGAAATAGTTAATTGTACACCGTTTGTTTAACGAAATTTCTCATTAATGTAGTGGGTATGTTCTGACGAGCTTCCTGATTTCGAAGTACAACCCAGTCAGAGGCGAATAACAGGCGATCGTGAAGAGGAGCTTAAGAATCACGACCCCTAGCCATCAGATACTATAAATTAACAATTATTTCAAACAGATCAAAAGCCGTATCGTCGTCGGAACTCACGGATATTGTCATTGACCCCAGTGTGATGGAAAGAAAGCCCGTGGGGTCCTACGATGAAGCTGTGTCTGACGCATGAACGTGTGTACATGAAGAAGCGAAAATAACGAACAGTGATTTACCGTGGCATTTCATTTAGGATTAATGGTAATAAGATATGTCAGAAACTGTATTGATAATCCCATTCCTCTTTTGATATGAATACTACAGATGTACGGTTCTTCACGCCGGTAATTATATCGCTTGGGGCCTAATTACTACATGTATATACGAGAAAGGGTATAGACTCCTTTTACAGATGACCTTACTTAACCTGTGGTTCTTCATATAATCAGTTAGTGTTTCATCGCGCGCCCCTAATGTCTAAATTTCACAAATCCGTCTTTGATTTTTACTGTAGGGGTGTATTCTATATTTTTAATAGTATGTTATGTGCGTTTAATTCTATAGCAGGTGTTGGTTTACTTTTCAGTACCTTAATTATTTGATCAAAGTTATTTTCCGTTTTATTTTTTAATAAACATGTTCAGTGAAATATCGTCTCAGCCAAATTGCTACCTATTAATTTAAGTTCTACCAAGCCTCTATATTGACAGTTGTGAAGGTATTCTGCCACAACATATGCCACAAATGGGAATTCGTAAAAAAAAATATATTGAACATGTTTTCCAACAGTCTGTTGGAATTCCCATGAGCACAAATTGTGCTCCTTTGTTATCTGGTCTGCTTTTATATTTTTACGATGCAGAATTTATTCAAAAGCTTCCATAGGAAAAGAAATAGTTCTTAGTTGTGGCCTTTACCTCTACATTTAGATATATCGACGACGTTTTCTTTATTAACAGTGATCATTTTCATTCATATGTTGATTCGATATATCTCAGTAAACTCGACATTGAAGACAAAACAGATTCTTCCACATCTGCTTCATATAAGGGGCGATTTCAGCTTCTTCATCGCCATCATTCCCTTATCATGTAACAACATTCGCATTAATCAACCGCAGATTTTAATTATATCTTTACGGAGTTCCGATATGCAACAGCTTTGTTCTGTTTGTATGAGCAGGTTTTTTTTTAAATCGAGACAGGCTACTAACAAACAAGTTGATGTTGCAAGAGTTTCAACAGTCACAGTTAAAGTAAGCATTTCGCAAATTCTATCCTCGTTATAACGATCTAGTTTACCAATACAACTTTCCATTTGCTTAAATGCAGTCTGACGTGTTTCATACCAATTGTTGGGCCTTTTTATACACTGAATTGACTACAGATTGCTTCGTTTGCCTGGTTGGGATAAGTGTGGGCAGTCGATGGGGAATGCTTGTTCCTCCTGGACACCTGCTCTCCGACTTCTAGTATATCCAGGAGTTTAAGTTTATAGACCCGCAAGGCAGTCCGTTTTGGTTTAATGAGGGGAAGACGCTATCTGAGTTGTACTCGTACCCATTAGTTTAAGTGCCAACTTTTTGCTCTTGTTCTTCCCCTAGGCAGATTCAGATGCAGTAAATATGTCTGCTTTGACTTTGNTCTGTGCTGTTGTACTTTGATGTAAATGTGGTTCCAAATTCTACTTGTCTTGGTATCTGGTCGTACTAACTTCAATCCTTGATTTTCCTGGTTGTGTGGAACGGTAAACCGTCCTTCGCTTGAGTTTGACTTTGCAGCACACTAATGAATGGTCGGTATCACAACCAGCACTGTGGTACGTTCTGGAGATAGTAAAACTTTAAAAAACCTACGCCTGGTATGTATATGGTCTAGCTGACCATTGTTTTTACCCTTGATCACCCCTGTAAACGCGCGGAAGCGATCGGCAATGTGGATTGTTTATTTTTCGTATTCCATGGAGATTAGGTGAGAAAAAATGGCAATATCTTATTTTCCACATGATTTTGACGAATTTTGCGATTATGGGGCAATCGATAAGATTTCGTAGTATGTTTTTACTTTCGCACTTGTTCGTAGAACAATTCATTTTCTGTTTTCTTTCAATTTTCCATTGATATTTCCACTAAAACGTACCATGCCACTAATATATAAGTAAAATTTCATACTTTATTGGATGGC